>ML682088.1:0-116934 GCA_007922195.1 Podocnemis expansa
GTGAATCTCCAAAGGTGTGTTCCTGCAGGTTTACCCCTGGCTCAGATATCTAAGTGGGAATTCAGTTAGCTCAGTGATCTAGAGCCTTGCTTGGATCATAAGCAGGAACTCACTTAGCCTGGCAAGCCTAAGCTTAGGTGTTCCTTTGGTTAATGCTTTGGGTTACCTTTGGCTCAAATCTCTAATGAGAACTCAGCTCAGTGATTTGGAGCCTAGGTGTACCTTGTGTGCAAGAGGTAAACTGAGGCAACACTCATGATCGAGGAGACCAACACGACCACAGATTCTTGTAGAAACAAAGGCACCAGGCTAGGCTTTATTTCATTGTAGCACTGTAGCAAACAATCTATTTCAACAGATGTGTTGGCAGCATTGGTGCTTTCAATGTGATGGAACAGATCAACTGATGGTAGGACTCACCATCATCCCCTTTGAAATCTGAGCTCCAGGGCTCCTACTTTTATATCCTTATCTGCATTTACACTGATTGGTCCACACAGCCCCTCTTTTATGCCCCCCATCAGTTTGATAGGTCCATGCATCCCTGGGCATCTATATCTATCGAGGTGTCATGGTTTGACCAAAATTTTTCCTTTGCACAGGCCAAACTATGTAAAACATACCTCTTTATCACGTTGGCATTAGATTGGCCCAACACAACGTTCCTGCGGGTATATTCTCATTTTTTGTACTTATTATTGCAATTTCAGCTTGTTTCTTGCCAATTTTAGTGAAGTAATACTTTCATAACCTGTCTCTTTTGAGTACCTTCAGTTCAGGCCCAGTGTTTTGGATTACTTTGTTAGACCTTGGGCCAGCAACTAGACACTTCTACTTATCGTTCCTATTTTAACCTTTTAGTTTCACCTATGGTACCTATAAGTCACCAGGACATGTAAGAACAGACCCTACAAACAAGAGGGCATGAAAGCTTCTCCCAGCCATATGCTGTGTAGCTGGTTTGGCACAATCACCTGATAAAGGGACATAAATGAAATTACACCATCCTCATCTTGTCCTACCTCCTGCTTTCTGCCTCTGGATCAACTCATCTCCAATGGATGCTGCGAAAGAAAGGACTCACAGCTCCCTTCATCCAAACCTCAGCCTGCTCCACTTGTTGGGTCCATGAAAATTTCACTTAGACAAATCCAAATCTCTGCAGTGCAGCATAGCACCAACTGTCTGTCTCCATGGCCAAGCTGAGTCTTGACTTGGTCTCATTGCCACAAAAGCTGTGCTTTGGCTAGGGGATGTCACAGTGGAGGCTATGACACAATCACCACAACAACCAGGTGTTAACACTCACAAAAGAGGATGCAGTTAGTGACTAGGCATGCATCCCTGCCTGGACTGCTCTGAGTTTGGCATGATGTGGTGCTTTCTAGGGACTAGCTCAGAAAGAGAAAGAAAAGCCCCAGTTTGAGGGAGAATGGATAGTAATTCTCTTTCTGCTCCAGTCACAGCAGCTAGTTTTGGAGCTGACAACCCTGCATTCTTCTTGCCATGTTTAGCTAACAGCTGGCCTCTCTTGTCTGTCTGTATTGGGACCTGAGTTCTGCAGAAGTATGTTATCATATACAGGTTGAGGTATACCTCTAGAGAGGAGGCTAGAAAAGGAGAATCACAAGATCTGGATTCTTTTTGTGGTTCTGCATTGACTGACTGACTTGTAGCAACCATTTTACGTGTGTGCCAGAGGGACAGACCACAGGCCCTACATATTCATCAAATCAATTTCAAAAAGTTTTGCAAGAAGATCTTTTTGCTCCATGTGGCAAGAGGCTGCACGTCTCTTGGCAACTCTCTGTGCAGTAATGTTAATTCCCACCGGATTTTTCACAGGAGCCCTAAGACATTGTTGGGAGGGTTCAGGGCACTACAGGGGCTCCCCTGTTCTACTCCAGACTCTACCACTTGAATGTTGCAGAGTGGAGACAGCAGGCAGGAAGGTCCAGGGGAGGCAGGCTGAAAAGCCGTCCCATGCTGCTGCAGGTCCAGAGACATTGCCTTCCTCCCTGCCCCTTCCAATAGAGTCAGGACCTGCCCTTGGACAGGCATTTCTCCAGGTCACAGCTCAGCTGACCTACAGCTCAGCTCTCAGGAGATGCTTGTCCCTGACCTGTTGCATGAAGCCCCAGACTGCAGCAGGAACAGGAACAGCTGCAGTGCCTTGAGAGCAGGGATTTCCCTTCACCCCCTGTTTTCCCAGACCCCCCTCAGATGTCAAATAGATACATACAGTCTTACAACTTCATACAGATGTGTAGCATGTTTAATGTAGCTTGGGGGTGGGAGGGTGGGGGACAGACAGAGCTCTCTTCCAGAAGCAAGCAAGAACCTGGAGGAGGCAACAGAGACATGTTGATAGGATGGCTCAGTCATGACAAATAAATCACCTCTGCCCATCTTGTTGCACTGGGGTAGGGGTAGGAGGAGTGAAAACAAAGTGGGGGGTTAGGAGAGCTGGAGTGGGGGTTCGGGGGCATGACGCTTAGCGAATTGGGATGGGGGCTGAAGAGAAAATGGGAAAAGAGGGGTCTGACGTGGGCACTAGTGGACAAGGTCGGGGTGATGTGGATTTGAGGCTGTGCTTCATTTGTAAGGAAAGAGCTGGGGGGGGGGGGGGCTCAAGCAGTTTGTTTTACACTCATACTATAACTGGGGCCCGCACATGCATGAAGGGGGCCCGTACAATACGGGAGGGGGCCCAGAGATGAGGAGGGTTCCAGGGCCCATCAAATTATACTTTAACCACTGCTGCTGGCTCTCAGCCACACTCTTTGTCTGTTAAAACACAGGTCTCTGGCATGCTTCTTACGTTCTTAGCTATTTGCTGCCCGAACAGCCTGAGATTTTCACGTAGCATTGAGCTAATGCTACTCCTATTGAAGTTAGTGGCTAAATTTCCTTTAGGCAAAAGACATTGCTGTTGAAAATCCCACCTTTAGGTCTCCTACCTCTCCACTGAGACCCATCAGAATTTAGCTCTTCCTTAGCATTTCAGTATGAACTGAATAGTGAACAGTTACATTTTTGCTCCCAAATCAGTTGGAGCTGATTGTACCCTCTTTTTGTTTCTTCATTTCCTATATGCATGTGCATAGCAAACAGAAGCTATTACGCCTTGTATATTTCCCCTCTGGTTTGGGTCAAAAGAGACCATACAATCACAGATATGCTTTTAGGCTGCATTTGTAGAGATGTCACATTGTGGGAAAGGGGGAAGGGAGTTGTGAGAATGTGATTACACTTGGTATATTCTATTCTGGACAGAGCACATAGAGGGAAATCAGAAAACAACAACAAACCTGATTCCGTGGAGTCAGAAAATGACATGTGACGAAGGATTCAAACCTAAATATGTAAGTCTTAGTCAAATGACCACAAAAGAATATGAAAGAACATAACTATAAATTTTGAAAGGACATATAGGCAAGTATGGACTTTTAAGTCTCAAGAGGAAAAGAGATACTGTGATATGGTGGGCCCACTGCACACTAGAGACAAGGCAGTTGAACTTCCATTATGAGTAGAGGATGTCCTGCACCTTAGACCAAGCTGGGCATGCTTCAACTGCTGCCTCAGTAAAAAAGGGAGCAGCCTGGTTCACTTGAGGTGGATCACTGAGGAGCAAGGATGCTTGATGGAGGTGACAAACAGGGAGCTGCTAGAGTCCCCAGCTGAGGGAACTGGAGACCTGAATAGAGCTGGGCCACTGATGACTGACTGATCGACCAGAGCCAGAGGTCCAGGGAGCACACTGACAAGATCCAGGCCATGACATCAGGAGGCATGGTAGGAAGTGGTCCCCATGATATGATACAATCTGCTCTGAGGGCTAAATGTGGGTATTGTCCAACTTTTTAGTGGGTCCACTTCTTTGTCATCTATCATCACTATTTTCCTGAAGGCATGGACCAAGGGCCTCTTCCACTTCTCTCTGTTCCCTCCTTGCTATCCACTTCTCTTTCTGGGATTTTCTTGTCTTGCGTCATGAGATGAGGAAGTTAGGGACTTTCCTCTATAGAGGAAAAAGGACATCAAACTACCTAAGCTTCAACATGCCACAAAGGACCACAACTGTGATACCCTGGACTCACCCAACAATTTTGTGAATCTATCCAACTATACACTCAACCCAGCAAAGAGTCTGTCTTGTTTCGGGACTCTCTTTCTGCTCCACTTACACCCATGCACATGATACAGTTCTGCAGTTACATGGAAGCCTACGTTCACCATCTCTGACTCAAGCAATATTTCCACCACACCACTGTACAACAAACTAACCCGCAGATAACCTCCTTTCAGTGCAACAAGAAGAATTAGAATCTAATTGAATCATAGGGTTGGAAGGGACCTCATGAGATCATCTAGTCCAGCCCCCTTGGGTTTGAACCTAGGACTTTCTGCATGTATTCTGCCTGGACTCCGCCTGATGGCTGAAACAACAGACTACACTTTTACATAGAGTGTTTCCACTGACATGCACAAGCTGAGATTGTTGACAAGCAGTGTCACTTGACTCATAACCTCAGCTGTGCAGACCGCAATGCCATTCACAGGCTCAAAAACAACTCTGACATTATAATCAAAGAAGTGAACAAAGGAGGTGCTGTAGTCATCATGAATAGGTCAGATTACAAATGTGAAGCAGCCAGATAACTCTCTAATATTCTACAAGCCACTATCCTCTGATCCCACTGAGGAATACCAAAAGAAACTACCTCTGCTTAAGAAACTCCCTGAAGAAGCACAAGAACACATCTACACAGACACACTCCAAAAGCCCTGACTAAGGGTATTTTATCTACCACCGAAGATGCACAAACCTGAGAATCCTGAATTCCCCATGATCTCAGGTATTGGCACTCTCACAGCAGGATTATCTGGCTATGTGGACTCTCTCAGGCCCTATACCACCAGCGCTACTAGCTATCTCAGTTACACCACTGACTTCCTGAAAAAAACTGCAGTCCATCGATGATCTCAGAAAACATCATCCTAGCCACTACAGATGCTGAAGCCCTCTACACCAACATTCCTCACAAAGATGGACTGCAGCCCATGAGGAACAATTTCCCGGATGGTGACATGGCACACCTGGTACCTGAACTTTGTGACTTTGTCTTGACCCACAACTACTTCAGATTTGGAGATGATCTATACCAGGGGTGGCCAAACTTACAGAACTCAAGAGCGGCACAAGTCGATTATTAAACCTTTGAGAGCCGCACTGAGGCATATAACCACATATTTTTACATACTCCAAAATTACTAAGCTTAAAATTCATTGCACACTTAATTTTATTGTAAAAATAGGGCAAGTATTGATCTACTAGCATCAGATTCTAATAATTATTTAAGATTACCATGAAACTAGGCCTATACAGTAAAAATTTAGCTGTTGTTAGATGGATAACATTACAGGCTTGTGGCAAGTTTTTTTTTTAAAAGCTGGACAGTGACTTGTCAATGCAGCAGATAAAAGCTCTCTGAGATGCTGATCTCTAAGTATTGCACAATGTTTTGAATTTCATTGTGGAATATGATGCTTCACAGCAGTAAGTTGTGCACAGATAAGGAGGGTAGAATTAATAGTGTGGGTAAACTGTACAATCTGGCAGTTACTTGCTCTGAGTGCTTCTCTTTGCACCTAACTGATGACTTGCTTTTCCCTGCTGGCTCTCACAATGCTGCCCCTCCCCTCCCTTCCCTTTCCTGCTCTTAGCAGGCTGCTTTTTCCCTGCAAGCTCTCAGAGTGCTGCTTCTCCCCTCCTGGCTTTTACCATGTTGCTTTTCTCTGCCGGCTCTCACAGGGCTGCCCATCCCCGGCTCTGACCATGCTGCTTTTTCCTGGAGCTCTCACAACGCTGCTCCTCCGCTGCCGGCTCTCACCATGCCGCTGCCTCTCTGCTGTCCCCAACAATTGCAAATTTCTTGCCCCTGCCTCCCGCCATGCCGCCCTTCCCTGCTGTGCTCTCCCAGGAGCCGGAAGCCGCATTTTTTCTTTAAAGAGCAGCATGCGGCTCATGAGCCGCAGTTTGGCCACGTCTGATCTATACCTTCAAGTCAGTGGCATGGCTATGGGTACCCGCATGGCCCCACAGTATGCCAACATCTTTAGGCTGACCTAGAATATCACTTCCTCGAATCTTGTCTACAATTGCCTCTTCTTTACCTACATTACACTGATGACATTTTCATCATCTGGACCCACAGGAAAGAGTTTCCACTGGGACTTTAACAATTTCCACCCCAGCATCAACCTCAGCCTGGACCAATCCACACAAGAAATCCACTTCTTGGACACTACTGTATGAATAAGGGATGGATGTGTTAACACCATCCTATACCATAAACCAACTGACTGCAATGCATACCTACATGACTCCAGCTTCCACTTGGGACACATTACATGATCCATTGTCTACAGTCAAGCCTTAAGGTAAAACTGGATCTGCTCTGATCCCTCAGACAGAAACAAACTCCTACAATTGTCTATCAACCATTCCTAAGACTACAGTACCCACCTAGGGAAGTGAAAAAAACTAGATCAATGGAGCCAGACGTGTAGCCAGGAGCCACCTATTATGAGACAGATCCAAGAAAGAGAACTACAGAACATTACTGGCCGTCACCTACAGCCCCTAGCTAAAATTCCTCCAACACATCATCAGACATCTACAACTACCTGAGAAGATGATCCCACAACTGTCTCAAGGCTTGGGAGGCAGGCCTATCCTTGCTTACAGGCAGCCTCCCCAACCTGAAGCAAATAATCACCAGCAACTGAACACCATACAACAAGAACACTATTCCAGGAAACTATCGCGACAACAAACCCTGCACATCGACTCCGTTGATACCATCACAGGTCCCAGCCGCATCAGCCACACCATCAAGGGCTCATTCACCTGCACATCCACTAACGTGGTATATGCCATCATGTGCCAGCAATGCCTCTCTGCAATGTACATTGGCCAAATCAGGCTGTCTTTGCACAAAAGAATAAATGGACACAAATCAGAAATAAAAAATGGTAACATCCATAAGCCAGTAGGAGAACACTTCAGTCTCCCTGGACATTCAGTAGCAGACTTGAAAATAACCACACCTCAACAAAAAAACCCTTCAAAAATAGACTTCAGTGTGAAACTGCAGAGCTGGAGCTGCTTTGCAAACTTTACACAATCAGACTGGGTCTGAATAAGGACTTGGAATGGTTAACACATTACAAAAAGTAATTGTCCCTGTTCACATATTCTCTCCCTTTAATCAACTGGTGTGAATAGACCCCATCTGCCCTCTGAATTGACTTTGCTAACACTTGCCCTCCTCCATCCTGGCATGTGTATATATACCTCTCAACTGTACTTTCCACTTCATGCATCTGATGAAGTGGGTTGAAGCCCACAAAAGCTTATGCCCAAAGAAATGTTAGTCTTTAAGGTGCCACAGGACTCTTGCATTTGCTGTGAATTGGTAATGACTTTGGTTCACTATAAATCCAAGTGGCTTTCCGTGGTGTGGGATTATTGACAAATGAAAGTATACATCCTGCAAATTGAGACTGGTGTACCAATCTCCCAGATCCAAAGAGGGAATCACACAGGTTTCAACTTCCTTATGAATTTGTTGAGATTTCAGACGTCAAAAAGAGATCAGAGACCTCCCCCCCCCTTTGGCTTCATGACTAGGAAACAGCAAGAGTAGAAGCCCCTTCCCCATAACTCTTGAGGAACCTCCCCCATTGCCCCTGCCTTTAAGCACACCTCTACCTCTTGTATAAGAAGTTGCTCATGAGGGGGTTGATTGAGAGGAAGGGGGGCATGGGCGGGAAGGAAGAACAGAATTGGAGAGACTATGTCAGTTCTATCATGTGCAACACCCATCTGTTTGAAGTTAGCTGGGCCCATGTATGATGGAACTGGGACAGCTGATTGAAAAAAACAGGGGTAAGTCACCCTCAGGTGCATCCTCAAGATGGTTGTTTCGGACTGGTGGGTTGCCTTGCTGAGCTCTGGCCTTGGCTGGAAAATTGGTGCAGTTTTCAATTGTCTCTGTTGCGCCTCCAGGGATTGTTCTGTCTGGACTACGAAGGGTAAAAAACGTGAGGGCAGTTGGACCTTAAAAGTGTTTCCACGAGGTAGGGGTATGCAAGACTAATAAGTTTAATGTCTGCCTGGAGTCTTTGAGGCTGTGCAGTTTGGAATCTGTTCGTCCAAGAAATAATCCAGAGCCTTCAAAGGGCAAGTCCTAGACCATCTCTTGGACATTTGGGGGAATCTTGACACCTGCAGCCATGAGCTTCTCCTCATGGCAATAGCTGAGGATAGTCTTTGCAGCTAAGTCAGCTGCATCCAGGGTGGCTTGTAGTGTGGTTCTTGCCCCATTATATCCTCCTGAATAACTGATCCCCTTTTAGATGTCACCCTGGGACAGCAACACACTCCAGGGAGCCTGGCTGGGCATAGCAGAGCCCAACCCACGACTGCACTGGGTTGCAGTGAAGCCCTACAGCCCCTGTAGGCAAGGCTAGAGACCCCCAAGCAGCAGGGTGGAGCTCCTTCAAAGTCCAGAAGAAGCCTGTGTGGAGTTGGACTCCCTACATAGCAAAGCTGGGCTGTAGCCCAGCCTTGGGGCCCTTTTGAGCACAGTAGGATCCATCGTAGCAATGATGCTGGGTTGCCATATTACTCTTGATGCCCCTCTGGGCACAGCAGGATTCTCCCAAGCAACGATGTTCCTGCAGTTCAGTCCAAAAGCCCTCCTAGGCCTGGTTGGGCTCCACAGGGCAGCCCTGTAGTCCCAGTCCCCCCACCTGGGCTTCTTACAGCCTCCTGAACAGCAGTACCTTCCAACACTGCTATCTTCCTAGTGGGATCTGGGCTCAAACCTCTGTTGTTGCGCCTTTTGCTGAGGCCTCTGGTGGGTGTTTAACTCTGGCTTCCTGCCAGAGAACATGCAGCCGGCATGCCAGAGAGGCACCTTTCTGGCCACTGAGGAAGCTGAGGGCTCCTTTTCTGTCGAGAGGGATTGGTACACCCCATCACACTGTCTCAAATTCCAATCTAGAATTGGCTGGAATCAAGTCTTTAAACTTCAACATGGAGATCCAGGAGTTGAAATTGTAACAGCTAAGAATCGTTTGCTAGTTAGTGATTTGAAGTTACAGCCCTCCAATAGAGTAGACCTTCCTGCCAAGGAGGTCTGGCTTCTCCAAGTTTCTAAATTTTGGAGAGACTTGTTGACTTTGTCTCTCTCATTCACAGCCAACACCATCCCTCTGAATGGCTGCAGGTGATGTATGAACGGGTACTCATGGCCCCAAGACAGAGCAAAATATTTTCTTTCTGGCCCCTTGGATGTAGGATAGCCTTGATAAGGCAGTGCCACTCTTGAGTGACCTTCAGGAATTAGGATGTCCACCATAGGGTCCATTGAATCTGTGACTTGCACCACTTGGAGTCCCATGTTTTGCGGCATCCTTTATAGCATCTCTTAATGGGCTCTGTTGTCAATGAAGGGGCAGCGGGGAAGGACCTGTTGCTGTTCCTATCATTGCTTCATCCGGTGATGAAGAGAAGTATGCCCTGCAAGGCCTGATTTTCATGTCTCTCAGGTTTGCTAGGCTTCCCTTGGGCAAGGGCATTGTGCCAGTGCCTGTGGTCAACAGTGTTGACTAATGTCACTTCCTCAGTGCTGGCTTCAGTGCCAGCCTCAGAGCAACATGGTAAGCAGCAGTTCCTCAGAAAGCATCTCTCTGTTAGGGGGTTGAGGTTTCCTAGTAAAGGACTCCTGGAGCTGCGGGCAAGCCCAAGGTGTCCAGAAGGGCCATTGTGATGGTAATTGCCGTTGGGCCTGTCAGGGCCACATGACAGAAACCTCTTCAGGATCCTGATCGCACCAGCTTTTCCTCAACCAGTGCCTACTGCACTGGGAAGCATGACTCAGCTTCGAGTCCATTGTGGGGACTATGGTGGTGCCAGCCTGGACTGTGCTGTGGAATAGCTCTTTAGTGATTTGGAGTGGTACCAAATCATGGCTGGTTTGCCCCTAGATGGCACTGTGCCATTTTGCAGAGCCAGAGGTTTTACAACCATCTCTGATCTGGTGGGAGGCTGCTATACTGTCATGGCATCCAGTTCTTTAGCTATCTCAAAGGTGCCTGGTGTGGATAGGTCCAAGTCCCCACAAGGCTCTCCCTTGTCAGGGAGTTCAGACACCAGGCTTTATATGCCCCTCAGTGGCGCTAGAGTTGAGTGATGTCTCTGATGAAATCAAGGCCTTGGGTCCCCATATGGCACATGCTCCATTAGCATCCCCCAACCTCACCCTTAATACCCCCCTATCCCATCCATCATCTTGTGAGGCATCAATGAGTGGAAGCAGTGCTGGGACAACTCTGATTCATGAGGGGAGTGGGGACTGGAGTCCTTGTATGCCTCTGGCGCCTTTGGGACCTGATGGACCCACTGGTTGGGGCTGAAGAGCCCCCTCCATGAGGCGGTGCTTTAGTTTCACGCTGCTTTCTTCTTTGTCCTGGATCTAAAGTCCTGCAGATTTTGCACCTGTTAGTCTGATGTGACTCTGAGGCACTTTTAGACAGGTGTCATGTGGGCAGTCTTTGGGCATGGTTTTATTGCAGGACACACAACTTCAATCTCAGGAGTCAGTGCATGCCCCAGTTCCCCAGGGAATGGTAAGAAAAGGTGGGGGGACCCCTCCTAAATGAAACTTAAATACCAACCACTCTAACCCTTTCAACAACTGTTTGGATCACTTGCTGAAACAAGATAAAGAGAAGTGCCGGGGCTGTCACAGAGGGTAAGAAGGAACTGCAGAGGTGGCAGGGTGCCTGGCTCAACCCACCAGATACTGCTTGGGGAAAGCTTTCAAACAACTGTGCATGCAATGCACACACAGTTGCTTGGAACTGACGTGAGCAAGCACTCCAAGAAAAAAAACATGCTTCTGGTGTTCTTCCAGCTGAGGAAAGAGAAAGTCAGGAGAAGCAGCTTACTGCCTGGACTTTCAGCTCTGCACTTCTATCAATTGGCAGGGTGGAAGTGGACTCATCCTTCTGTCCCCCCACCCCCCCTTCCCCTAGGTCTTTTCCACCTCACATGCCTCCTGAGTTAGTCTAGGGCTTGCTTCCAAAATCAAATCCCAGTGCAAAAGCATGAATATTAGGGAGGGGAAATTAACGTCAGGGCCTTGTCTACCTTGAGTGAATTGCTAAAAAGCAGTCACACCGAGGGTAAAAGTTAGAATAACATGCTGCTTGTCCTTGGAATCAGCAATAGCAGCACGTGATTCAGCCATCTCCCCCCCCCCCCCCCCTGATTCATAGACAGGAAAAATAAACAGTTTGGTTGAGGTATTTTTGTGTCTTCTTTTGTTTTTGAACAGAAGCTCCATCTAAAGTCCTTCCAGAACACTTTTCTCTTATTACATACATTCCAGAGGACCTGGACCAGTTCCCTATTACACACTGTAGTGGAAAATACACAAGGGTCAAGAGATGACTTTTTTTTTAAAAAAAAGATTGCAACATATAATCTTACAATTCCTCACAACCACTTCAGTTGGTGGGTCTGATTAGGGCAGCTTAAAATATTCAGATAAATGTGTCTGGGTTGCAGGACTAAATTTAATGAGGTCACAGTATCAGGGATCCAGTGTGTGGCACTCAAGAGATCAGATCTATCTTTAAGAGCACTGTTCTTGACCATCAGCCTGGATGATGTAGCTGTGAGACAAAATCCAAGCAAAGGGGTTAAGTTTGGCTGTAGTAAGCTGTGATCTTTCAATCTCTGTCCCTACCAACATTCAGAACATCCTATGCCAATGTGTTTCTGCAGTGAAGGAAAACCAAAAATGGCATCTTGGGCTTTCAGCCTGATTTAGGGGAAGAGTAGGAACAACACTTCCGGTCAAGCTCACTACCAGCCATTCTATTCCCATAAAAGTTTTATAATAATAAAGTGACATTTATAATTAAAAGCTAATTTAAGGAATGTACAATATTTACAGAGCCATGAAACCTACAGGCAAGACACCAAAGGAAAGTGAAAGGAATATTACGAGGGAGCTGTTGACAGCAGAGCTGAGAGTTGGGACTTTTCTCTCCAGTAGATGTACTCTGGGGTGCGGGGGACATACTAGCCTCATCACCTGCAACTCCTTGGCTGGTGGGGTCACTCAACACCCAGCTGGAGACCTCCCCTGTAACCTTTTCATAAGGGACTCTCTTTCTCTACTAACTCAGGTTTGAGACAAGACCAGCCAGTAAGCCCTGGCCTGTCCCAGACCAATATTTATTGAGCTCATAGGTGAGCTCATAGCAGCCAATGGGACTGTCTGTTTTCCAGCCAAGCAGATCTCAGTACAGCCCAATATACCCAGTGGGAATAAGTCATATTCCATCTGAGCAAGTCTCAGTAGAGTCCAGTGTCCATTACAGCTTTGGAATAGGCCACAGTCTATCTCAGCTCAGGAATAAACTGAGACCAGCTCATATCTGTGCCCAGAACATCATCCTCTAGGCCAGAAAAGCTGATATCCAGCAGGATTTTGCTCAGGCTGTTGTTCATGGTGTCAAGGACCAGGCCCTCCATGAGAGACTGGTTCTCCAACAGCCTCTGGCCTTCCTGTTCTGAGGATGATTGCTTGGCAGACTCAGGATTAGAAGCAGGGGAGCTTGTGAGGGGCCCAGAAACCATGTCACTGGACTCTGTTTGGAGAAGCTGTCGAGGGGAGTCAAACAAAGAGTTTTTCAGGGGAGTGCTGCTGAAGGCCACCAAGTCCAAGTTCTCTTGGAGGGATGTGAATGGCACCTGTGGGATTCTCACAGGGCTGAAGTCCAGCTCATTGGTTTCCTTAGTAATGGGTGCAAGTCGCCAGGGGTCCAGGCCTCCCTGTGATGGGGTAGCAGCTGGGACTTTGCTGGGTGTGGAGGAAACTGGCAGCCTGCAGAACATATCCTTCACTGGTGTTTTAAAGGGGCCGCCTTCCTCCTGAGAGCAGTTGAGCTGCAACATGTTCTCCAGAGACTGGGTTTCCTCCAGGGAGGGGAGGTCTGATGTCAGCCTAAAGGAGTCCGAGCCACTGCTCTCTGGCAGAACAAGAACTGGCTCTTCTGAGCAAGGCAGCATAAGGTGTTGTTTCCGTCTGGACCTGCCCATCTTCCGCCTCTTTATAATCATCGTGTCAGATACACCTCGGGGTGGGGACTTCAGCATAGTGAAGTGTTTCTTCTGCTTCACACATGGTACTGGAAGGAACAGGCTTGGCTCTTCATCAGACTGCACTGGTTCCTCCTTTATAGACAAGGCTGTGGGGAATGGGGACAGCCATTTGTCATGATAGGAGTCCTCATTCTCCTCCTTTATATGCAGGACTGCAGGGAAAGAGGTTGGGGCTTCACCAGGCTGGGAGCTGTTCTCTTTTGCAGATTGGGTTGGGGGAAATGGGGATGGCCCTTCCTCCCAGTGACTCTCCTCCTTCATAGGTCCCATGGATAGGAATGGGGACAGCCCTTCCTCCCAGTGACTCTCCTCCTTCACAGATCCCATGGGCAGGAATGGGGACGGCCCTTCCTCGCAGTGACTCTCCTCCTTCACAGATTCCACAGGCAGGAATGGGGATGGCCCTTCCTCACAGTGACTCTTCTCCTTCACAGATCCCATGGACAGGAATGGGGATGGCCCTTCCTCACAGTGACTCTTCTCCTTCACAGATCCCACAGGCAGAAATGAGGATGGCTCTTCAGTGGACAATGACACCTACACAAGAAGCATAGAAGTGAGGAATGACAGTCTACAGTGAGTAAGAAGGGATATAGAGAAAAAACTAAAAAAAACCAAAACAGGTCAGGAAATGCAGACGGCAGGAGAGGGGCAGTAGTGTGGTAAGGGAAGGGAAGGCACATCACTGAAATCAGAGCGAAAATAGGATTAGAGAGAGAGCTGGCAGAGCACATGGGATCATGACAGCAGCTAAGGGGCGTTGTGGTTGGGGGATGCAGCTAGTGAGGAGGACTGGGTGCTTCTGAAAGAGGCAAAAACCATGTTATTCAAAATGTATAGGGAGACCAAATGGATCAAGAGAAGCAGTGTGGGTCTGTCAGGAGCTGAATGAAGGCTTGAAAAAAGGAACAGAACCCAAGAAGAGAGAAACCAAGGGAAATCACAGCAGGGAGAGTCAAAATAAGACCTTGAAAGCAATGGCTGAAAAACAGGAATAAGACAAATTACTTGGTAAGTGGGCCAACCAGCCAACAGAGGGCACAAGGGGCTTTATCTCTTGTTGGGCAGGTGTGTGCCCAGTGCCAAAGACCAGGCCAGACCCCCACGTACGTGGATAAGTAGGCTGAGCAGCCAGCCAGTAGCAGGCACAGAGCCCCTGGTTCCTGCTGCCAGGCTGACCGTCTGGTGGTGCTGGATGCCAGGTGGGTGGGTGGCAAAAAAAGTGTAAAGCTGCAACAGAGCAGGAAGGAGAGCAAAAGAGGTACCATGGGGAAGGATATGTTTAATAGCAGTTTTGTTTTGTGCAGTGTTATCAGCCCCTCCAAACACCGGGCTCTGAACACTATGCAGGGAGAGGAGCTTTCAAGAAGAGGGATTTCACTGGTAAGGGAGCGTCCCTTCAGAGCCATTAGGCAGCCAGCACTCACGGGCTGGAATATAGCAGTTGCTTGTCACCAATTTCCGGTGGCTGGACACTAGAGGATGGTTCATGCTCTGAGAAGAGAATCCCTGTGTGACTAGAAAGCAATCTACCCATGATAAGGAAACTAATGCAGAATGGTTTTAGCAATGAAGGGTGGAAGGCAGGTGCAGCCAAGCACCACCCTGTTCCAGACCTTTCACTGAAAATATGGATGCTTGATAGCAGTAGTGAGGGAGAGAAAGAAAAGCCTGTAGAGAGCAGGGAGACCAGCCCCACAAATTCAAGGCTACCAGAAACACCGACCTTTGGAGCAATGCGTACACGCTTGCTGCTTCGGACAGCCTCTAAGCTAGTGAGGGAGGCTCCCTGGGCTGTGGCCTGAGGTATCTTCAGGGAAGACTGTAGGACGAAAGGCTGGCTCACGGGGAATTGGATTGGAACCAGGTAGGAGCTCACGCGAGGAAGCAAAGGTTTCATCTTTCGGCCTGGAAGGGAAGAGAAATGGATCAGCTAACATCCTGTTCTGTGGAGCCTCTTCACTTCCCCCTCCCTGCACACCCCAGGCACTAGCCAGCCAAATACTGGAGAATTTGAACCATACTTAGTGCCAAAAAATAGACAGTTAACTCCCAGGAGGGTATCATCTGCTCCCTGCCTTTTCTGCATAGTTATGGAGATGCAGATCCTAAGCTTAGAGCCCACACCACCCGGGACTCTGATGAACAAGCCCCCAAACCAAGATGTCTTGAGCTGGGATGCTTCACCCACCAGAACTCAGCTTCTGCTTCCTTTGAGCACCAATCCCTGGTCTCCCCCACCCCAAGACGTCTTCTCTCTCAGATGCAGCAGCCCTGCCCTCAGCTCCAAACCTGTCAGACAGGAGTGGTCCTGGGAAGCCTGCAAGCAGGCAAAGCTGGACAGCAATTTCCATTTCTTTTCCTACAGGCTGGGAATGGCAGTTCAGGATCAAGCACCCATCACCCTGGTTAGGGGACTGGCTCTCTCTCTGTCCCAGACAGATGCACACACTCACGTGCATTCTGGGGCTCAGTTTTGTTGCTGCTGTTGCCCCCCGTGTTCTTCTGGAGTTCTGGGATGTGTCGCTTTTGCTGCTGTGGTCATTGTGGGGATAAGAAAGAGGGGGAAAAAAGTTAATGAGAAGGAGCCATCTGTTTGACTGCCTCACTTAGGAACATGGATCCAGAGGCCTGTGCTGAGAGAGCATTTGTTACCACCCAGAGACTTAGGAACATGGATCCAGAGGCCTGTGCTGAGAGAGCATTTGTTACCACCCAGAGACCACGAGCACAGTGTGCCACCTGCCACTGCATGCCCTCGCCATCCCTCTGCCAGCTGCCACCCAAAAGCCATGTACGGAGTAAGCTGGCATAGCGGCGCTTCTCGAGCTGTGGACTCTGCTGCAGGAGAAATGAGCTGATTTTGGTATCCTCGCTGCCTGAGGAAAGGTGAACAGCACAGCTTTATAGTGAGTAGTATCTTTCATACAAACCACAGCCCAAAATGCTCAAGTGGAAGAGCAGAGGGAAAGGGATTGCAGAGCTAAGCAGATGGAAAGAAAGTGGAGGCAGGTCTGGCTGGCTGCTTGCACATCATCACCACTCCAATGTTGGAAGTGAAAGAGACAGCACCAACTTTCATCTTGCCAGAAGTCATGCTGCTGCCAGGATCCAGGAGGACGAAAGGAGTGCACAGAAATTTTTGCCCTTTATGAAGCCACAGCCCAGAAAGTAAAGGGGCTGCTGCCAGGGGGAGTTGTATCTGAAATTTCTGCCTTGGTTTGTTCTCTGGAAACACATTTCGGGCCAATATTCAGCTGTTGGTATCTATAGATATGCCATGCAGCTGTTATATAATTCTGCAAATGTACCAGCTAGTGCATTTTCTGTAGGCAGTTAGGAAGTTTGCCCTTCATTGCAACAGGCCCTGGCCATGCCTTCCTCAAGAAACGTGTGCAAGGAGCTAGTGGATTGGCAGCTGCAGTGACTCACTCCCCCTCCCCTAGCATCCTGTCCTTTTCTGCGGTGACTGGCAAAAGGAAAAGCAGCCCAAGCCCCGAGCCACAGGGAAAGTCTTACTGATTCAGAGTACTCAGGCGACGTTGGTGACCCCGCGTCCAGCGGCTGGTGACAGCAAGACATCAGGAGGGAGAAAAATAAGAGGAAGTTACCAACCAAAGGGGGGAAAAATATGGGACATTAACCCTTGCACAAGGTTTCCATGTCAGAGCAACCAGCTATTGAACATGCCCACCCGTTAGGAAGAAAACACAGGAAGTGCTCCCGCTGTCTGCTCTGAAAATTACTGCAAGAGAAGGTCTCCATTCCTTTCCTAAAGAGACACCTTCCACTGCCCCCAGGGCAATTCCACCTGCATGGCTGGTCAAACACAATTATGCACAGCATTAAAGGCCCAACCCAACTCTCATTGAAGTTAATGGGACTCTTTCCATTAGTTACTATGCGAGTTTGCATCAGGCCTTTGGCAATCATCTGGTCAAAAGCTTGTTTTACTTCTTTCAGTATTCACGTTGCTACAGTACACCAGGAGAACCCGGTTGCCAAGGGTCTCCAGCCCAACCAGAGTATCTCCCGCTTTGAACAGAACCCATGGTTTGTCAAGTTAACAGACCAACTTCTAGAGAACACATGCCAAGGAGGTTTTATCATGCCTCTGTTTGAAATTGGATGGTATTCAGGAATTAGGAAGTTCCAAAGGGGTAGCTGTGTTAGTCTCGTTCAGCAAAACAAACAAGGAGTCCTGTGGCACTTAAAGCATCTGACAAAGTGGGATTTACTCCCACGGAAGCTCATGCAATAAACCAATTTGTTAGTTTTTAAGTGCCACAGGACTCCTTGTTAGTTTTTTAGGAATTGAGAAGGCTACCTGTTTTCCTTCCCAGAAGACCCTCACCTTGAACACTTGGTCCAGCGTCAGATAGCGATTGGCATCAGGATGAATAGTCCAGAAGGAGATTTTACCATTGGCAGACGTCTCCCGGACAAACATGTCATGAAGAGATAGATTGTGTCGAATGGAGTTCTAAGAGGAGAGGAAAGATCTTAAATGTTTTTGGCTACTAAGCATAGATGGGACCCTCAGACAGTACAACCCAGGCAGAACTCTGTCCCATAGAGCCCTGGCAAATCATAGCCCTTCATGCTCTGCTGGTACCCAGTTATATCTTCATCACTAATGCTCTGTAGTGCCCTCACTGAAGATATCCTAGCTTCCAGCCCACTGACAAGCCAGCCCACTTCTCTGCCTGAGAAGAGTTGAGAGAGAATGCTGGCATGTTTGGGAAGGAAACAAGAACATCAGGAATTGAAGAGTGCCCTTAGCTTGAAACTATTTTTCATCTTGTTTCATGAGCTGCATGTTCCTTTGGTGCAAATGAAAAGCAATTCCCCAACCAAGCATCCTGCTAGTATAAGACCTTGTTGCCCACACTTATGTGTGGAGTCCGGTGTATCCCCAGTAGAGCACATTACCTTCCAGCCTGGCTTAGCCACATGTTTGAAATAAGGAAAATGATCCTCAATCCAGGTGTAGATGTCCTTCAGGGTCATACGCTTTTTTTCAGTGCTGTTGATGGCAAACTGGATCATGGCCATGTAGGAGTAAGGGGGCCGCTCCGATACCGAGTCTGGCCAGGAGGAGGAGGAAGCACCAGTGTCAGCAATGGAGTCTTCTTCAGTCTGGAGGAAAAAGAGGAAACAGTGTGAATGGTCCAAGGAAGATCCTTTTAGCCTCAGGATCCTGCTGCACAGATCAGCTTGGGGAGGCTCAAGTTACCCAGACTGTGTCAGGTTTGCTGTCGTTAAGCGCTCTCACTTGTCTTCAGATTCCAGTGGTTTCCTCAGTTATGTACCCACCATCTCCCTCCTTACCTTGATCCTCGCCTGCACAGGTGTCTGGTTCTCCTTCTCCATCTCTTGTTTCACAGCACAGGGACCCAGCCCATCAGAGCTCATCTTTCCTAGCCACTGGATATTAGTCAGACTGTTATCCAGTCCACTGCTTGTTGCCTCTCCACTGCCTGCAGGGAAACAAACCCAGAGTCCTGCTCACTCAGCAGCCACCATCCCACATGCTAAAGAGAGGCCTCAGCCAGATCTCCCAAAAAAGGCCCCAAGTTTCCTATCTTGATCTAGAGGCACAAGATGGAGCATATCGTGTGGATCTAGCCAGAGCTCTTGATTTAGTTGTGGATCAGTTCAATTGCTGGGAAGGCTCCAAACCTTAAATTCCCAAATTGGCTCTGAGCCTTCATCTGCTTTTGTCCAGAGTACTGAGAACAGTGTTTAAAAAATTGACCCCAATCATTTCCTAGCTAATGAACTAAACCTACTAGTCAGAGTTCAATAAAAATGAGAGTAGCTGCTCTGTCAACAGGACCCTTGGCCCGCACCCTAGTGAGACGCTCAGCTCATCCAACCCACTCACCTTCTGGCAAGCCAGGGAAAGGTGGGTGCTGGCATTCCTACCAGGATGTGGTCCTTGTGAACACCTTAGTCTCAGCAGCCTGTGGCTCATAAAACACCTGATAACATGATACAGTGTACTCCATTCCTGCCGGACATGCTGGAATAGTGGAGCTGGGAAAGATTGTTTTATTTCTCCTCACACGTTGCGGAAGTGACAGGGGGGTCCTCCTCCTCCACCCCACTCCTAGACGTTCTTGCCCTTTGTGAGAGCTGGGGTACGAAGTTCTTGTTACCCTTCCACAACCTTGTTTGGCTTTGTTTCCCACATGAATAGTGCCCACAGGTCATAGCTTTGCCAAGCCGCAGCCTGAGATGGACATGATTCCTCACAGCAGTAATGCTTGGCTGCCTGTAGCGTCCTGAGCAGCAGTGAAATTCAACACTGAACTTCTTTTTGATGCAGTGGCAGAGATACAAGAGCCAGCTGCAGACTCCAGCAGGCAACATACCACAGTCCATTTTGACAGGGTTCTTTTGCAACAGTCAGGACTAGAAAGATACTTGGATTTATAATAAAAACTTTTTCTGTAGCAAGCGATGGCTGAGGTAACCACACAATTCATGACCTGGCTGAGTAAATGAAAACAGATCCTTGCCACCCTGATATTTACACAGATACTCCAGGAGACTGGCAGTGGGAAGAAGACAGGTTGCCATTCAAAGAGAAGAAAAGTCTCTCCTTATATAGCTTGATGCCTGTATAATTCATTACTGCACCAAAAGCATCCTGTTCTAGTCCTGACTCCTGCTCCGATTCTGCCAACACCTCTTTGTCCCAGCCTGCTTTTGTTGCTGTAGTTTTGACCCCCTCCTCTTTTGCTCCCCATTCTGCCAGCATACCAGAATCTGACAGTCTTAACCTGCAACACGGCCTGCAATCTTTCAGGGAAACCTCATGCACTAAGATCATTGATTTTGACTTATGCTTGCTTTACACTGCAGATGCTTTTGGCTGCAGTCAAAAGAAGATACGCAAGTTACTTAAAATAGCTTGTGCATCTCCCTTCTACCTAACACCTACCTCACCATGTGTCTTCAGTGAGCTGAGTTGATGGGAAATGGCCTCCCGGTGACTCAATGCTACTCCACTTGAGGAGGTGGTCTTCATGGATCGACTTCCAGATCGACTGAGTGGGTCTGTGATCAGGAAGTTCGATCTGATGGCAGAGAATTTACCATCATAGACCTGCCCTTAGATTCAGGATTTGAACCCCATCACCATATGTAGAAGGCTAATATACTAGTTAGCTGGACTGCTTGAAATGTCACATTTTTCACCACTGCACTCTCCCATATTGAACTTGGCTCCAGCCTTCAACACCCACCCATCCCACATTGTACCTAAAAGAGCAACAGAAGGGCACAGACTACGTACTGTTTCCTTCCTGTTCCTGTCCTCCCATGGCACTGACTTGTGGAGACCACAGCGCTGCCTTTTCCACAGTCCCAGGATTTTGTCCGATGTTCTTCTCTTCACCCTGACAATCTGCTGCTCTGGGCCCCTTTGTCGCCGTGCTCCTCTCTTCCTTTGATTGGAGCTGCTGCGGAGTTGTTGATGGGTCTGAGGGGCGAGAGGCTCCCCCGCTGCTGATAAGAATGAATTTGTTGGGCCCATTGCTGCCACATTCTTTCCCCTTGGCTGTCAGAGCCTCAATGATACTCTGGATGTCAGCATTGGGAGGGATGACCACCACCTGGGTGTTGGGCATGGAAGGGTGATTAACGATCTTTATTCCTGTTGGGAATTTCTGGGTACCACATTCCACTCTGCCCCTGGGTTTGTCCCCTCTGCTGTGCTCCTGCTTGGGGGCTCCTTTTCCCTGCCCGTCTGGTTCATCTCTTGCTGGGGTGTTGGATGCATTGCCATCTGGAAGGGGCAGTTTTCGTCTCTTGAGAATCAGTGGCCTGTGAGGGCTGGTCCTCATCATTGATCTGTACAATAGCTC
This sequence comes from Podocnemis expansa, assembly GCA_007922195.1. Lineage (NCBI taxonomy): Eukaryota > Metazoa > Chordata > Testudines > Podocnemididae > Podocnemis > Podocnemis expansa. The sequence goes on from ML682088.1 coordinate 21,128, forward strand.
TCCATCGAAGTCTGCAAGAACAGACCCTGCAAAACATAAGGCAGAGCATGAAAGAGGAGCTTGTTCGTCAGGAACATATAGGAAAGGAATTAATTGTCTCTCATGCAAAGTACCCAGTGAGCTGGGGTACGAAAGGCTTTCTGCTCCATACAACTATAGTTCCAAGGGAGAAAGATTCCTTACCATCTATATTGCAACTAGGGGGTCAGTCCCTATAACCATAGAGTGGAATTGCATACTAAACCCACTGCAGGGAAAGGAAAATCAGGTGGGAACAGATTGTAGGGAAAAAAAGAGCAACACATCCTTATTTATCGACACACATTGTGGAAACCCACAGAGATGACCAACATTAAGTTTGCTTGGACAGTCAAGGATCTGAAACTACACCTTCAAGTGTTTGATGAAGTGGGATTTTCTCCCACAAAAGCTCAAGCGATGAATAAATTTGTTAGTTTTTAAAGTGCCACCAGACTCTTTGTTTGTTTCCCACACCAATGAGGTTAGTTTTATTATACCTATTTTATAGAAGGTCAGCAGCTTAAAACACCATAAGCTAGCAGCGTTTTAACCCAGATGAGCTTGAAATAGATATATTAGAAGTCAGGCACTTCTCACTTAAGCATTCTCTGATTGAAATTCATCTTCTTCAAATGACAGGGGAAAAAATTCTAATCTGAATGGTAAGTGCTTTCCAAATTTAGATCTGGGGGACAAATAGTAAGACCAGACACAGTGATTTGAAGAAAGGAAGTTTGTTACCTTATACCAAGGGTCTCCAACTCAAATCACCGTGAAAGCTGCATGAGGACTAGTAGATTAGCCTGAGGGCTGTACCACAGAAACCTTTTCATACAAGGAGACTGCAAATGTTGGTAACAATAGTGTCATTGCGGGCCACAGGAAATAGCTGTAGGGGCTGCATGTGGCCCATAGGCCACGTGTTTGAGACCCCTGCCTGATACAAACACCAATGACAGATATGGGTGTTGTGGCAAGTGGGGCTTAGCTTTTGCACAGAAAATCTTCAGTGGAACAACACTGTTCGCACTGTGCATATTACAAACAGTAAAACCAAAAAGTTAGCCTTTAAAAGTGCCATTAGACTCCTTGTTTGTTTTGCTGAACTAGACTGACACAGCCACCCCTTTGGAGCTTGTCACCTACAGCGGAGGCTGCTCATTTCAGCATTAACCAAAATGGAGAGGATTTCACACCCGTGTAGCGAATCTGCCTGCTAGCGCCACCAAACACCCACCGAGGGTCATCTGTACTGTTACAGACAGAAAAAGAGATCATTCCCTTTCGTACACCAGAGCTAAGCCACACACCCAAGCCTGGCCTCCTCCTAGCAGTTAGAGGTGCTCCAGTAGGTCTTTTCCACACAGAAACTTTTGGTGAGCTTATGGCAACCCCCAAATCTTTAGTCTGACCCAGAGTGGTGGCTGGGGCAGGGTCGGATCCAGCCCCCGGGAGCCAGTGACAGCCCCTCAGGCTGTGGGGCAGGAAGCGGCTCCATGGGAGGCCCGGGGACCACGAAGGCCTTGCGGCATCCTGACAGCCTGCAGCAGGGGAGGGGAGGCTGCACGAGGGCCATTCTCAGCAGCTTCTTCCCGCGAGTCAGACCTGCCCGTCCGGTTCCCCAGCCCCCACGCCCCCAGCCCTCTCTTGGGCTCCCCGCAGCCCCCGATCCGCTCTCACCCGGCCGCTGAGTCCCGCCCGGGGCCGGTGGGGGCCGCGGTGGCGCGCCCCCGGCGCGGCCGGGCAGCGCCGCTCTCGGGAGGGGCGCAGCGACAGTTCGCCTTCGGTTTCGTTTCGTTTCCCCGTTTGAATTTGGCGCCCGGCGGCCCGTTGGCGTCACGTGCCGGGCCGCGGCCAATGGCGAGCGCGGGCCGGCGCTCACGAGCGTTCTATCCGGGGCGGAGCTGGCCAATGGGCGGCCGCCGGGCGGCGTGGCTGCCAGATATAGGGGCGGCGTGAGGTGAGGCTGGTGGCGGAGTCCGGGGATGCGGAGCGGTGTTTTCCCGCCCTTCGTGGAGGTGCGGGGGGCTGTGGGAGGAGGATGGCGGCGGCGCTGCCGCCTTCATCCGCCGCCCGCTGTGGAGCTGCTCGCCTGGGACCTGCCCGCTGCCGGTGGCGGGGACCCGGGCTTGGTGCGCTCTACAGTGGGCTACTGAGCATGCGCAGGTGTGTGTGTGTGTGTGTGTGTGAGAGAGAGAGAGAGAGAGAGAGAGAGAGAGAGAGAGAATATGAATATGAGTAGTCAGCTGCTGGGCGTGTGTATAGCAGTGTTTCCCAACCTGCCTGCCACAGCACATAGGTGTGTCAGAAAATTTTTGGGAAAAAAAACTACTCAGAGGTCTGAATTGGCTTATGAATATTCATGAGTATTTGAAAACTATGGTAGTGTGCCTCAACTTTTAAGGCCTGGCTGGATGAAACCCTGACTGGGATGGTTTAAGTGGGAGTGGTCCTGCCTCTGGCAGGGGGTTGGACTAGATGACCTGTGAGGTCCCTTCTAACCCTAGGATTCTATGATTCTATGAAATTAATTAAAGGTAGGAAGGTGTGCCATGGCAGAGAGAAAGTTGGGAATTGCTAGTGTCTAGGGAGTGTCTACTGGCTGATGGGGGGGGTGTATGAGAGAGCGCTGGTCTGTTTTGTGTAGGAAAGGAGGACAGCATGGAAAGGAGGACAGGGAGGTGAGAAAAAGGGCATTGGAGGATGCATGGAGAAAATGTAACATTAATGTAATAGTCTTCTGTTTTTAGGGGGTCCTGGAAGGCTTTCTCCTAAAAATATGGTGTTCTGGTGTGTTCCAGCATACTTTCTTTACTGTAAGAAAAAGGCAAACAATTATGTATTTTTCAAATGCCTGCCAGGTGATGGATGTGAAGGTAAAAAGGAGGACATGTCCTCCCTTTGCCTGATATCAGGTAACCTTAGTCTTGCAGTCACAGGCACCCCAAGCTGTACTGTGGCTTCAGGTGCTTACACCTGAATGGGCTATAGGGGCCACTGGCTGCTAAAAGAGTTCACTATCTTGTGAACTAGTGTGGCAGCTGACTGCCAGTTAGTCAGGGCTGGCTCAAGGGGTTGTGGCACCCCATGCCAAACTTTGATTTGGTGCCCCCTGTCTCATTCATGGGGATTGAAAATGGTTTTCCAAAGTGCATAAATCTCCAGAGTCTGCCTGCAGAGGGATTTAAAGTGCACTCTGCCTACATGACTCAAGCTGTAGGTTGACTAACTGTGTGTGAGCTGCTAGGAAAGAGTTGAAGAGGTGGGAGCCAGCCTGATCTTCAGGGGGGGCTAGGTGCCCTAAAAACTGTCACCTGAAGCCATGTCTGTCTCTTGCCTCACAGTAGAGCCAGCCCTGCAGTTAGTGTCTGTGTCTAATGCATAGCAAGCTATTAGAGGTGGCTGTTGGATTGTGTGCACCAGTGTTTGGCTGGATCTGTCCACACCCCTATAAAGGGTGGCAAGAGATTCTTTTAAAAACACTAGGAGCAAGAGAAAAATGAAAAGAAGTGTATGGTCTCAGCAGGGAAGGAGACCTGATGCCGTTAAGAAAGCTGGTGTGTTTATTTCCTAGATCACTGAAGCCTTCACTAAATAGGTTAATGGTGATCAGCTACTCAGTATTATTAATTGAGGGAAGGAATGCATTCCAAAATAGGAAAAGAACACCTTAAAGAAAAGGTAAGCTAGCTATATTGGTGGGCCCTGATAACACTCACTGTGTGGTATTTAAGAAACTACCTGAACCAGTCTTGGAACGGTTAGTAATCTTTTTGAGATTTCATGGAGGATAGAGAAGATCAGAGAATTGGAAAAGAGTGAAGAAAATACCCATCTATAAAAAGAGGAATTGAGGAATTATAGGCTTTGTTACCTAGGATGATATTAGAATGAATCTATTAATCAACCTGTAAGCATGTGCCCTAGAGCACATTACAAAGAATAACCAGCATGGATTTGTCAAGAATAAATCATATCAACTCAGTCACTTTTTCTTTGGCAGGATTACTGTCTTAGTGGATGGTGGGGAGGCACTAGATGTGATACAGCTTGGTTTTGGTAAGACTTGACAAAATCGCATGATGATCTCATAACAGTCCTTGGGAAATGGTTTAGACGAGATTCCTTTCAGCTCCCTATTTCTGATTCCCTGACTCTGATATAGCCGGCTATATGCATCATGTGATGACTCCAATGCACATATTTGTAAATAACTGTTACACTATTCCTTAAAATATCTGACTTGGAACCATCAAGTGATGCATATAGCCAGTTTATTTATGCACTCATAGTTGCTTTCATCTTTCCTCCTATTTTGTAATGTTTGCTTGTATCTGACTTAAACTGGATTGTAAACCCTTGAGGGGGTAGGGACTGTCTTCCTATGAGCTTGTATACCCACTGAGTACAATGGTCCTGAGTGTGGCTTTAGGAGTTGCCCACATTACAACTAATTCAAATATGGTGTTCCTGTGTGCACAAACAAAAATGCAGTGTTAAAGTCCACTTTCCACTAAGGGGGATGACTTTTCATCTACATTATTTTCTAAATTAAAAGGCCTTCTAATCATAGTTAAAAAGTAAATCAACTAAACATGAACAGAGTGCAAAGGTAACCAGACACTCTACATCCATGTCTAAGGATAACAGTAGAAACACTGTCAAGATTTTTTCACTTAGTAAACAAGATTAGGTTCAGTTTCACTGCTTTTTCGGATCTCCTTTGGAGCAGTGAAAGTGTCAGGAGTAGCATCAGTTCTGTGCTGCTTATGAAGCTTAGCAAAGCTCTTTCCAGCAGCAAGGCAGTGCTGGATATATTTGCAGTGGGGAGGATCCCCCCCTCCCCCAACAAGTCTGAGAAGTGCTGGCACACTAGAGAATATCTTTTATAGCATCTACAGACTGTTTTCAGTGGAAGTTTGGCGTTGTGTGCATACCTGTAAATCATGTATATTTCCAGTCTTTATTAGAAATTGTTTTTCTGAGAATTTTGAGATGGATCATAAGTGTTCCATTAATTTAAAAAAAAAAAATGCAGATTTGTTTGATGGGTTCACATCCCTCTGTTTGCTTTCTGCAGATTTGGATGTAGTTTGTCATCTCCTTCCTCTTCCCCAGCTGGATCCATCAGTCATCATGAGGTTTTTTAGTGACTTTATCACACCTTTTGATGCCTCCAAAGAAGAAATGCATCTGTGCATCCCGCAAGGCACAGCTGCAGTTCCTTGAAACACCGAGAGAGGGACCCACACATCACTATGGATCTCCACGGCCTCTGGCTAAGAACCCAAGATGTGTTTCTGCCAAAGCTCTGGACCAGCATCCCTCTGTCTCATGGGTAGGTGAAGATTTCCTTTCCTTAGTTTCTTACAGCAATCATTCTCAGCTGCCTTCTGTCCATCTTAAAGAGCTGTTTGGGGCCAGATCTTGGGGTGTGGACAGCACACGTGCCCTATTCACTTGTGCATGCATGTGTGGGTGTGCTCTAGCAAACTGGTTGTGGTTTTTGGGTTGCTTCACATCTGTCTGATGGTCACAAGCAGTCCAACTGGACTGTGTATTAGAGTGCTTACATCTGAACGGGACATGGTGGCTGCCTCTTGGCAAGAGTTTCCTATCTTGTGAACTAGCATGGCAACATGAAAAGATGAAGATCTGTATGAGAAGGAGATGCTTCTGGTTTTTAAACTAAAACCTTGGAAATTGAAAGTAAAATTACTTTAATGACTCTTCTGGTGGGTTGCATTTCTAGTGTCAGATTTACACATTCTGTCTCTGGGGGTGGAGTTAAATGCTGGGTTAAAATGGATAGTATACTTTGCAATGAGGTTATTGAAAGGTGAAGTACTTGATCTGAGGCCTTCTTCCAGAGATGGTAGGTGGTAAGGAGCAGGGGATGGCTTCTTGCATTAGCCAGTTAATCAGTGGGAGTCTCTTCTAAAGACCAGCATATTGCTTGAAAATAAATTGGTATGTGCCTGAAGTCCTTGTAACTCTGAAGATTAAGCTTGAAAGCCTTTAGCAGCTCTACATGGAGTATAAACAGTCAGACAACTTTTTTAAAAAAAAATCTTAAAAGTTGAGAAACCAATAATTCCCTTGCCACCATGATAGTTAAAAGGGGACTAACAAGATTATCAAATGTTTTCATTGCTTGCGCACTTCATTGACATCGTGCCTTTTAAGTTTTGATTAGACAACAGTGGTCAGTTTTACTGTTTGCTTCATTTCATCAATGCACTTTTGGGTTAACACCATGAACTAGTTTTTAAAAGGTTTTATTGATATTTGTCTATTTTTTGATTGTGATATTACTTGGCTTCAGACAAAAGAACTTTTGATTAAAGTAAGCTTGCAAATAGTCTCCTTCTTAAAAAAAAAAAAAAAATTCAAAGGGGAATAAAACAAGTTTCACACACATTCAGCTGAAGAGCATTGTGCAAATAGCATATTTTTAAAGCGGTAATCTATGTACTTTAACCATGTTCTCCTTTCCATCATTGTGTGTTTAATCCTCCTGCTATCACTATACAGTTTTTCAAACAGACCAAAATCTTTTCTGGGCTGAGAAGACAACTGAGGTTCTGTTCACTCCATCCCAGAATACTTCATGACATATGAGGTTTTTGAGCAGATGTGCAATTGTTCTGCAGGAGCTGACTGTCAAGGCAGAAGCCATCACCTCAGGCAACTCTGCTAAAATATAAAACTTGGGTCTCAAAGCTTTTTAACAAAACAACACCAAGAAGCAACATTTCAAACATGCATGAAGCACTCCAAGTTCCAGAGTCCTGGAGTTAATTTTGTTAGATTTAAAATCTTTTGGCTGTTTGGTTTTTTCCAAAGCAGACCATTTTAAACATTCTTCAGGCAGTCCTCTGTGTTGACCTCTAAAACAGTGAGTAAAACAATTGCTGAGAGAAGGCAGAGTCTGCACTTGGAACAACAGAAAAGTTTCCAAATGTACAAGTGATTTGTTTGGCTATTGCTAAGGAGTATCCATAGTCAGTTACCAGGGTAACTGCACCTCCGACCACTCCTAGTCTCCTTCAGTGTATGCTTGCTTTGGTCTCAGGTCATGGCTTGGTGGTAGATCATGGGATGAAATATCACAATTTTCCCCTCTTACACTGGGCCATGGGTAGCTGTTTCCTGTGTATTAACTATGGCTTCCTCAGGTCTGACTTAGACTCAACTTGTAGTCTGTGCCCATCCCCCCGAACAATGCCGTTTGTTCCATAACTGGATACCAATTTCTTATATTTTGAACACAAACATTTCAGAGAAGACTTGGGATGTCCAAGTGTTTGCTGGCCTTTCATAGGGGAACTGTGGTAGACCTAACTTCCTCTCTCTCTCTGTAGAGAGTCCTTTCTGTCACCTTCTCTCCTTAGACAGCCTCTGGTTACAGACAGTCTGCCCCACCCTGCCATCAGCCTTTGCTCTCCTCAGAGGACTTCTAACAGTATCTTCAGGAGTTTCAAGAGGTACAAACTGGCAAACCATCCAGCTTTGCTGGAGACAGGATATAGCAGGAATGGCCAAACTGCAGCTCTTGAATGAAAAAGTGCAGCTCATGGAAGAAAGCCAGAGGAAAGCAGCCCTAGCTCAGGGCAGGAGATTTAAAACTCCTAAGCATGCTTGTGGGGAGCCCCAGCCTGTGCCCAGCTGCTGTAGCAGCCATATTGGATGCAGCCTGGGCAGGGAGCAAGCCCTAGTCTGTGTCTAGCCACCAGGGTGGCCAGATAAGAGGGCCCTGGGGAGCTAATGTTGGGGGTGTCTGGGGGACAGGGAGAGGGTCTGGACAGTGGAGAGAAATGTGGCATGTTTGGGATGGCAGGGAGAAGCACTGCATGGTCAGGATGGTGGGGAGAAGCTAAATTTTTACTGTATAGATAGGCCTGGTTTTCATAATATAAAGTAATTTATCCTCTGACATTAGGAGGATCAATATTTGCCCTCTTATAATGAAATTGAAGTGTGCAATGAACTTTAAACTTACAGCTATATTGTACCTACTCCAAAATTAGTATGCCTCAGTGCAGCTCTTGAAGGTTTAATAATCAATTTTTGTGGCTCTTGAGTTCTATAAGTTTGGCCACCACTGGGATATAGGATCCTCAAAGTCAGTTGCTTTCTCTGTTATTTCAAATGGGTTCAGGATGTCCTTTGTGAAGTCACAGTTGCTTTCCTGTGCAGTCCCCACTGACTTAAAAGAATATGGGTGTTTGATAGAGGGGCTGTTACATTCCAATATTTTTTTGATTACACAGCAACTCCACAACAGTCAAAACTGTTCCTAGGTTCTGCTGTGTGGTGGGAGAAAGTGAGATGTATTGGGAAAGGGAGAGCTTGTCAGGACCCAATAATGAAAGGGAAACATGATTTAATAGGGAAGACTTGTAGAAATTGATAGAGAACTTAATCTCATAATTATTCAGTAAACAATGGAAAAGGGATCTGCCATTCTTAATTCAAACTATGAAAACAAATTGCTTGGGAGTCAACTGCATGATGGACTGGAGACTTTCAAAGCTGTTCACCTTTTTATAACAATCTGAAGAGTTCAGCAGCTTGCTGTGCACCAACACTCCATATAGACAAGTGAAAGTTCAGGAGTTACCCAAATGTAAATATGATCACTTAAGATTTTTTTTTTTTTGGACAGGGTAACATGAACAATCTTGCAACCCCAGTCTGGAATCCAAGGATCTAGATCAGCAGGTCTCAACCAATGGGCCACTTGCATCCAAATCAACACAGCTGGGGCATATGTGACATCCCCAGGGCCATACTGGATGTGGCCCACAATAATAATGAAGCTGTGGGTTGACACACTTGGTTGCATGTTAAGAGCCTGCAGGACATACCAGCTCACCCCCCAGGCTGAATCCAGCCATCTCCTCAGGCCTCCACATACACAGAAATGTGTCCTGCCACATTGCTTGAGATCTACTGATCTCAATAGTTCTCTACAAATTATGGATCATCTGTCATAAAGGTCCTGCAAATTAAATTCTGCCCTCAAATACCAGTGAAGTCTTGATGGAATTCATTGACATTTTGTAAACAACTTTGAACAAGAAGGAAAAGAATCCCGTTCATACTCTGGACTTTTTCTCAGGGGTAAAAGGATGACAGACACAGCACTACACTTTATTTCACTGAAATAAGCAAACAAGGCTTTGCATGAACTTACCTTCTTCCCTGGATAATTGTTTTCCAGAGTAAAACTGTACTTTAAGCCATATGAGCCTTCAGCGTTTTAACCAATTTGGATAGTAAATGTGACTTCCTTTACAGTTAACATCTCGTTAGACTGGACTTCCTGGCAAAGAGAAAATGGTAGTTCTCAGTGCAAGAAAAAGACCAGTGGAGGGGAGTAGCTAGTGTTTTACTTGTGAAGGAAGTAGGGAGTGTGAAGTCACCTTCCCCCCCCCCCCCCCCCCCCCAGAGTTTTTTCACCATTGCTGTTTGTTTCACCCCTCAGGTTTCCCCACAGTTTGAAAATATGGTGTCAACACGCTTCAAGAGGTGTCAGAAGCAGCGCCACATGGCCCACAGCTTCCAGGGTCAAGATGATGATCGCAGTTTCCTCCATGTGGGAGGAATCTATCGAAAACACACAGGCTGCAAATTTCCTCCTTTAATGTTTGAGGCTCCCCAGGCAGACCCCTACCCAGGAGCCATAAACTACTCTTGTGGTAACCCCAGGAATTGTACCAAGACATGCAATATCCAGTCAAAGCAGAGTATTGCAGCAAAGCCCATTACCCCAGTGGGCAGGCCTAAGAGCTGTAGAAAAGGGGCCCTGCAGTCTCCTAATCAGGATGCTGAACCAGATGTCTTCAGTCCACCAGATCTACAGACACCAGACCTGTCCTCTGGGAGCAGTCATGAGTGCAGTGGTACTTTCCCCCAGATAAATGCCTTCTCTCCACAGCCAGACAGTGACCCTGATCTCAGTCCTGATCCCTCTAAGGGCCTTGAGTCAACATCAGTCCTGGTCAAGGATACCCCTGAGCATGAATATGGAGTGAAGGTAACCTGGAGAAAACGGTCTCGCCTGATGAGATATTTGACAGAGAAGGGGATGCTGAGCACCAGCGACATCCTAGTGAAGGCAGTCAGTGCTGCTCCTGGTCAGTGCTGATCCTTGGGCAAAGGAGGGGCTGCTTTTCACTCAAGCAGTAATCAATATCCCTCTGCTGGCCCTAAACACAAGGTGCATGGCTCAGCCTAGTGGGGAGACCAGTGACAGGATAAAGAGGGTACCAGAACTGGCTCTGCAGGCTGAGTCTGCTTGGGGCTCCCCCTAGTGTGCTGCAGCCTGGCTGAGGAGGAGTCTGCCTGGCCAGTGATGAGCTTTAAGGGCACTGCTGTGCAATTCCTGGTCTCCAAGGACTTTCCATAACTCCCTGCCCTCTCCACACATCCCTCCCATATCTTGCTGCACTGCAACCCTGGGTTTTCAAACTGCCCAGGCCCTGCTCCCTTCTTAGGGGTGCTCTTTAATCACAGCTAGGGTGCATGAGTGGCTGCCTGGGGTATCTCTGTATTCAGTTCCCTCCCCTGAGGCAGCCAGGGCTTACAACAGCTCCCTACTGGAGCATCTTGTGGGACTATGGGCCTGGACTCACCATTAGGTCTCCAGAGCTTCCTCCAAGTGCTGGCTTGGGGGCCAGCTCCTCCCCACTGCTGGCTCAGTGGGCTGGACTCTGGCCCTGCTTGGGGAACTGTGACTGGGCTTGGGGCTGGGGCACTTACCCCTGCTGCCAAGTGTCCTTTGTGCCTATGTATCACTGGGCATGGATCTACAGGCCCTGTGCCTTGAATGAAATGTTGAGTGGGCTGAGGCCTGGGCAGGCTGCACAGTCTGCCTTAAACCCTAGTAGGCACATGTGCACAGCCAGCCTTCAGCTCTGGCACACTTGCAAGCTCTGCTGGGGCAGGGCCTTTTAGAATCTCCCAGCCTGTAGCACACCCAGGTGTGTGCCCTAGGGCTGGAAAAAAGCAGTGAGAAACTTAAAACCCACAACTTTCTGGGGGAAACACCTAGCTGCCTACACTGTGGCAACACTGGCCATGCAGTCATGCCAAAAATGCACAGGTAAGATGTTTCTAGAGACACTTCCATTACCTTGTTCAGCAGATAGGGTGTTAAAAGAACTTTGCCTTTAGCTGACCTGCTCATTCAGCCACAGGTGCTGCTGCTGGTCAGCCCTGCAGCTGATGGAGTTGTTCATCATTTTAGTGGGGTCTCTTGAGTCCTGAATGGACAGATGTAGGGATGTTTGGCTTTCCTTTTACAGCAAAAGGAAAGGAGGCCTTCCTCTGGAAATGGAACAACATGCTTCTCAGGCTGCATTCAACCTACATTATGTACATGGTGTTGGCTTCTTTTTAAAGCTTATTTATGCCAATTAAAATATTTGCTAAAGGCCTTGGGGAGGAAGCAGCCTGTTACAAAAACTACTGTCAGGACATAACACACAGCTTGGTCATATAGTTGCAAAGTGAGACACAAATAGTGAGTTTGCATTAGTTGGGCAAAATGCAGGAAAGATTTGAAAACTGAGCTTCACTCAGGTTTCCAGCACTGAGAAACAAATACAGTGGCTGCAGCTAGGGAGGGTAGCATCTTTTTAAAGGAAACCACCTGGCTAGCAATCAGAAGTGGTGTAAGGCTTGGAGCATTATTTTTGCACAGTGAGGAGACTTGATTAAAAATTTTGGAAGGAGCACTTTAACACAAGGGAAGAGCTTGGGCTGGTGGTGGTATGTTGTGTTTTGTTTTAATTTGTCTCTTCTCAGGGGGAGTTAAATGGGGATGGGCAATTCAGTTTTTGGTAAATCTTCTCAATCATAAGTGAGACTTTTGCCTCAAAAACCACAGATTAGGAGGTAATTGCTATAGTGACAGGATAATGCAAATTTCACCTGTGACCCAGGTCTCCTGGTATAATCATCTGAATATGCAAAGATCAGGGCAAGCTGCCAAAAGGAGAGCAGACTCTCCCAGCACTGGTGGGTTACCTGGAGATAAACTCCCCAACCAGTCACAGACAATGTTTCTGATCCCACACACTGGAGATCAAGAAGCCACCATAAAACATACTCAGCCCCCCTTTACTGCATTCCAGCCCCTGGCTCTCTTAAAAACCTGTCTCCAAAAGGTCAGCCACCTCCCTCAGAACAATAAGGCTTGGATCTTACCTGAAGTACTATGTTGCTAGCCAATCCTTTAACTAAAAGTTTAATAAAAAAAGAAACAAAATGAGAGGTGTTATAGGGCCAAAGTGGGTCACATACATACAAATGATTGAATCCCTAGAAGATAAGTCCTTGAAGAATTTGGAGTCTGCAGGTCTTAGGTATACATCTAATACCTAGATGGGTTTAAGTCCTTACTTCACAGCTTCAGTTGTTAGAAATTCAGTTTACAGGAATAGATGAAATAATCCAAATGTACAGTTTGTTCTGATTCTTCCCTCAGAATTAGCAGGGCTGTTTCTAGGCCAGTGCTGCCTGGGATCTCAATCCCATAGCCCAAACTTTGTTTGAGAAGCTTGGACAGGTGTGAGAGAGAGGGATTATATTCCTCACTCCCTTTTATAGTTGTAGCAGGGTGGGCAGTTGGAGGTCATTTCTTCATGTGGGCTTTGACAGTTCTCAGGTACTTAAGTAGAGAATAGAAATGTATATTTGTTCTTTGAAGTAAAACCTTCAGCTGGGTACCACAGGTAATTAGTTGCATTAGCACCATTAATAGACAGTTTACATTAGTACATCAAAGGTCCATTGAGATGTTAATGTTTCCTTTCAATCTCTTCCAATAGAACAATAGTGAGACAGGGAAACAGTTCATTTACCTTGCTACCCACAGGATATATATAAATTCCATTAAAAAAACCCACTAGTGATACACATGCATATCAAAGCCCTAACCTAATTGTAATACTACCCTTGCATTTTCCTATAATGTATCTTTAAAGGTTAGATTTGGGTCATGTTTCTTACAAGATGGCTTGGCTTTCTCAGGTATAACATGACCTACCCCTAATTTGTTTCAACCCCACAGTGGGTGCTTTGGGCTTTGCTGCAGACATGCAGATACCTGAGCAAGTCCATACTGTGAATGGTGCCAGATGTTAATTGGGGGAAGAATTGCTCGAATATATGGGGCTGAATCTGTTGTTAAAATGTATTTTATGTCACCCAGTGTGATAATTAGGGCCCTGCACAGATACAGATATGTGGATCTGTATCTGATCTGCATCTTCAAGAAATGGTCCGCAGATACCCATGTTGTATCCCGGATGTGGGTATAATAGGGATATCTGCATATTTGCAGGGCTCTAGCTCTGTGAAGATAAAAATATGTGGACCTGTATCTGATCTGCATCTGCAAAAAATGGTCTATGGATATCCATGTTGCATCTGTGGATGTGGATAGCTGCATATTTGTAGGGCTCCAATGATGATGACCTTTTGTTTAAAACAAATCTTTACTCTGTTCTGATGCATCCTGTATTTATCCTCAAATTCAGTTTACAAATGGCTGTTTGCATGTGTCACAATGTGAGTTTCTAATTAAATTGTCATGAAGCTCCAAACCCATTCTGACATGCCAACTTTCCCAAGGTAAGCTGGCAGCAGTTTGATGTCACATCATTGATGCTAATTATTGAAAATGACACTTTGCTGCTCCCAAGATACTTTTAAATCTCTCTTTTTCTGCGGTTTGGCATGGGTGGTAGGTTTGAAAGGCTGCTACAGTTAGAAAAGGACAATTCCAAAATCTGAAAACTTTGCTCCCAGGGAAGGCTTGGACTGTGGGGAACTGGGAGCCAGGCAAGGGGGGATGGGGGAGGGAAGCAGTGAGAATCCAGGCTGTACTACTTCCCTCCCCTGCCACACTCTCCAGCCACGCCTGTTCTCACCTCCTGTGTCATCCCACCAGCATCCCTGCCCTGCCACCCTCCCCACTTCTCCCACTGCCACTCAAAATCAAATTGTTTGTGAACATTTGAGTTTTAACTTTTTACCATACATGGAATGACTTTAGTGTTTTTATGTACAACAGCTCCCAGGATGAAGGGGTGCTTTCAGACCACTCACATGGAGGGGCTCCCTAGCTTGGGGCTTGCACCTGAAGGGGGTGGGTTTGGGGGTCTGTGCTCCAAATCTTTTTTCTGTGTAGCAGTACTGCTGCTTAGTGGACTTGGAGCCTTGGGCAGCTGCAGCAGGATTGGAGCATGGTTGAACTAGGGCCGGGCTGGGCTTGGAGTTTGAAAGTAGTTTGAAAACAGTGGCAACAATGCTTCAAGAGGGGTCAGAAGCCTCACTACATGGCCTGTATCCAGAGCTGGGATGACAGTTATGGTTTCCTTGAGGTGGGAGGAGTGTATCAGAAATATGCAGAATGCAAATTTCCTCCTCTAATGTTTGAGGGTCCACAGGCAGACCCCTATGCAGCAGCTGCAGCCTACTTGTGTAGTAGCCCTGGGAATTGTGCCAAGATGTACAATATCCTGCCAAAGAGGAGTATTGCAGCAAAGCCCAGTACTTCAAGGGGCAGGTCTAAGAGCTGTGGAACAGGGTTGCCCCTCAGTTTCCTAAACAGGATGCTGAACCTCATGTCTTCAATCTACCTGATCTAGAGGCACTAGACCTGACCTCTCTGAGAAGTCATGAATGCAGTAGTACTTGGCTGCAGATGAACAGCCTCTCCCCACAGTCATGCCATAAGCCTGATCTCAGTGCTGACCCTTTGTTGAAGGCCTTGAGTTCACATCAGTCCTGGTCAAGGATACGCTGAGCATGAACATGGAGTGAAGGTAACCAGGAGCGCTGCTGGTGCCAGGCACAGGGGCTACATGCCCGGGCTGCCTGTGGTGGCACCTACCTCTCCCGGCCGGCTATCTGGGGCCAGGCTGGCTGTGGCAGTGCCTGCCTCTACCAGCCTGGATCACATGTGGCAGGCACTGCCTCGCACGGCCCTGTCACTGGCTGGGGATCGGGGCCGGGCTGGCAGTGGCAGGAGCCTGGGGCCCAAACTTCAGATTGGGGGCAGGGGCCTGGGCCCAGGCTCCAGGTCTTTCCCTAGGGCAATGGTGCTCCTGCTGGAGAAAATGGTCTCACTGGGGGAGAAATTGGGCAGAGAAGGGGATGCTGAGCACCAGTGATATCCTAGTGAAGAAGGTCCGTGCTGATTCTTTGGCAAAGGAGGGGCTGCTTTTTACTCAGTAATTGACTTCCTTCTGCTGGCTCCAAAAGCAAGGTCCAGGGCCAAGCCTAGTGAGGAGATCAGTGTCAGGCTGAAGAGGGTACCAAGCCTGGTGGTCTACGCTGAGCCTGCTTGATGCTTCCCTCCTGGTGCTCTGCAGCCTGGCAGAGGGGGAGTCTGTGCCTGGCCCGTGTTGGGTAACCAGGGGCACTGTGGAGCGATTCCTGTTCTCCAAGCACTTTCCATGACCCTTTGTCCTCCGCATACATCCTTGGGTTTTCAAACTGCCCCTGCTCTCTCCTAGGGGTGCTTGCTAACCAAAGGCAGGGAAGTGTGTGGCTTGTGGGTAGGGCTGCCAGCTTGGAAAGGACAGGACGTAATGATGAGGAGCACACGGGGAGAAAATTAGTATTCATATAATAATTTCTGTTTTGGGGGGCCCTGGAATGCTTTCACCTAAAAATACAGTACTCTGTGGCAAAGGGGGCAGCTGTCTTAGTTTAGTAAAGCAAGGAGGCTTTTGGCGGTTAAAGACTAACAGATTTATTTATGGCATGAGCTTTGGTGGCAGCAAAATAAACCTGCTAGTCTTTATGTGCCTCCAGACTGCGTTTTGTGGCATCCCAGTGTACTTGAACCCCTGCAGTAAAAAGCCAGACCAAACTCATGTATTTTAAAATGCCTGCCCGAGGGAGGATGTGAAGGTAAAAAGGAGGAGAGGGCTGGTTACGCTACGGGTGGGGGCATCGCTGTATTCACACACCCCCCGGCCAGGGAGGGGCAGCTCCAGGCTCCCCCTGCTGCCCCTCTCCCCGCCACGTCCCGTCGGCGCGTCCCTGCGCATGCGCGCCAGGCCTAGCCGCTCGCTCCCCACAGCCGAGCCGCCAGGGGGCGGTACCACAGACCCACGCAGGAGGCATGCGCGAGCTGCGGGGGCGGTGTCGCAGCCAATGAGCGCGCCGGGTTTGGCGTCTGCGGCCAATGGCGTGCTGCTTCAGTGCCGGGTGCCGTTGCTAGGGGCAGCGAGGGCGGCCCCGGCTTCGAGCGAGCGGCCGGGCTCCCATAGCAACGGCGGGGGTGAGGATGGAGAGCGCGGGGGAGCGGCCCGGGCCCCGCGGGGGCAGGTGAGCGGCGGGGGGGCCGCGGCGGGGCCGGGGGGCTCGTCTGACCTAGGATACGTCTCCCCTAAATGTTCCCTCCTTCTCCCAGCGCTGTGCGAAACGTGTCCCCAGCCGGGCTGGGCAGTGGCCTCTCCTGGCCGACGGGGCAGCTGGCTGGCTGCAGAGTGCAGCGCAGGGCACATGGGAAAGGCTGGGTTGGTTTAGGTCTGTGCAAAATGTTTTAGTCTTGGGCCTTGCCTGGAGGCAGAGGAGGTTAAAATGGATTCATGTCTTCAAGTGGGTGATATTCCCGGGATGCATAATTTTGTTAGCTGTAGGGAGGGTTACCAGATAGCAAAGCATGGAAAGGACATGTGGAGAAAATGGAGTATTCATGTCATATTCTTCTGTTTTTAGGGGGCCTGGAATGCTTCCCCCTAAAAATAGGGTGTTCTGGGGCATTCTTGCATCCTTTAACCCCTGTAAGTAAAAAGCCAGACAAAATCCTCTATTTTTAAAATGCCTGCCGGACAGAGGATGTGAAGGTAAAAAGGAGAACATGTCCTCCTTTTGCCTGACGTCTGGTAAGCCTAGCTATAGGGGGGCATGTACAGCTCAGCCCTTCCCAGATAGAGAGCGCGCTGGGCATATTTAGAGAAGCCGTGGGGCATACAAGTCTTCAAATCGGTAAGAAGTCCTGTGGCCCTTAGACTAACAGATTTATTTATTGTATGAGATTTCATGAGAGAAAATCCAACTTCCTCAGATGCATTGGAGATGGGGGAATTCCTTCCATTCTGTGAAACAAGCTACAACAGCACAGTTTCCCTTAAGGGATGGACATACCTCAAGACTGCTAAACTAACAGTTTGGCAGTCTTAGCAAATTCAGCGTGCCTGTAGTTGCCTTAAAGCATTTCAGCAGTGCTGTTCTCTTGAATGCTTTCCGGCTGCTTTTGCTGATGGACCATGGATGTCAGTTTGGAATACGCTAGCAGTTTTCTCCCAGTCAAACTGCAAGGTTAGTTATATTTTCCAAAAAAATAATATAACAGCATAGGGGCAGGTAACTGGCAGAGAGGCAAGGAATAGGAATGCCAGAAGATTACAAAATACAAAGAGATAATGTTGGAAAAAGAAAGTCTTATTTTAGGAGTGATACAAACAATAATTATTTTTAAAGTGTAACCTCTGGACCATAGGGGACCAGAGGAAATTGTTTAGCACAGGATTGGTTTGGTAGTGTTTATGGCCTAATTTTAGATTATAAAGAGTGGTATGTTTTGTGCCTGTGGTTTTTTTGCTGATGATGTTGAAGCAGTAAGAAAGGGGGGGGGGAAATATTTGTCTAGTTAGGAAATAATGAATTAACATTGGAATGTTAATTCAAGGCAGTAGACAAGGTAAGAGTTGAATAAGAATTGCACTGAGATAAACTAAATTGTAGTGTGCTCATCAAACATGGTCAGAGGCAAAGAAAAGAACCCCAAAATTATGTATTAAAATCTCATGAGGCTTTTGAGTCTTGATTCACAATTTTTTCTTTTTAATTCTTGAGAATGCCAGTACAGTGACAAAATTGCTCTGGGATAGAAAAGTGTCTCCTTCCTAAACAAAGGAGTTTCTTTGATCAGGCTATCCTAGCTTGTCTAGCAAGTGAATAGCTTAAGTTGTGTTAATATGGGGGTAGTGGTTGAATTATGCAGAGGACAGTCAAGATGATATTACATCTAAATACAACTTGATGCAGAAGGATCAAAAATGCTCTAGAAACTATATAAGGGATCCCCTTATCACTGAAATGCAACTTCTTCTGGGGTAGAATACCATAGGTGCTTAATAGTGTACAAAACTTAAGATATGAAATGAAGAATATGTTTTCCAGTGAACACTGTGTAGGGGCTATAGATAGGGGGAATGTAAATACATGTACTTCTGCAAAAAGTATAACATTTTTAATAATCATAGTGGTCAGGGGTTTGGTTTCAAAACTTATCCAAAAGACAGCAGCCTCCTAGCACCATGCTGTTGCATTGATTCACTATCAGCTAAGAGGAAAGATCAACTTCTAGATCACCAAAACTGTTTTCTTTCTGAGCAGGTCCTCCCCAAAACCAACTGTTTAGTTTAAGAATTAATGAGATCATTCACATCAGGGATGGTGTGGTGCCTTGCTGTGTTTTACTGCTGTAGTACAATACCTTTGACTGTAATTCCACAGTTCTCTTAATGAGTTTACCTAAGTCTTTACTCCATCAGATGAAATGTTCTTAAATGATGAAAGTGCATGCTGAAATTTTTAATGTCAAAATTAAAAAGACTTTTTGTCAGTGAATGAAACAAAAGCATTCTTTTTTTAAAAATTTTAAACAATAGGATAAAAGTGAATTTAGAGCTACACAAAGGTTCTTTCTTGAGAGCCTGGAGATTCATTTTACTTACTTGTACAACAGGCTCAGCGTGAAAGTCGTCATTGTCAAGCTTCTCACAAAAGTGTCACAGCTCTGATCTCAAGACACCATATCTATGGCATCAAAGTCTACTGGGCCCTAGTGACTTACAGGGCTTCTTGGTGGCAGTCGACAGTACATATGTAAGGCACGTGAAGTACCATGCATATTTGCCAATGACTTTCTAAGCCACCGTTACGTATTAGGGGAAGCCGATCACTAATGATGAAAGCTGACTGCAAGGCAACTCCAGTTCGGGGACTGCAATTGCTGAAGCAATTTTCAGAGCAATTCAGACTCGCTGCTGAATCGCACCTGCAAGATCATGCTGACAGCGGCAATTTTGCTGTTGTCAGTGTAGGCATACCCATATAGGCATACCCTAAGACTGCAAGCAAGGATGACAGATAAGATGATTGTTATTGTCGTGTAGATACTTCTCTGTTAGCAATTAGATTGATCCCACTAATTTTACTTGACTATCCAGCCAACAGTTCTGTGTGCGTACAGTGCCTAGCACAGTGGGTCCCCCAATCTTTATTCGTACCTATGGATGCTCTGTAAATGCAAGAAGTATTTATAATAAATAATAAGCTTTGTTTTGTTTTATTAACTTCTAATTTTGGCTTGGATTAGAACAGGTGGCTAAGAATTAAGAGCTCTGTATCTCCGTAAAGTGTCTTTTAAATGTCTATGTGAGTTTCCATTTGTCTGTTAGTGTCTCCATATTATGTTTTCTCAGTTTATAAGTATAAGCTGTTTTTTCCTAATTCCCAGCCTTGCAAACTCGACCTGAAATCTGAGATTAAAAATGAGTGTATATTGATTTTCTCCTTCTCTCCTGGACTGGACTTCATTACTAATAGCTTTGTCCCAACTGAGGTGCAAAATAAGTGTAGCAAAAGTGCAATTGGGGTGTGTACCAAAGTACGCCTCAAGCAAAATATTCTGCAAATGGAATCTAAATGATCTTCGTGCTGATGTGTGAGCCAAGAAGGAATCCAGCTCACCTCCATAGGAGTGTGAACGCTGCACAGTGGCCACAGAGGAATCAAGCATGTCCCTGAAATAAGTGGATGTGACCTGCTGGCATTCAGCTACTAGAGCCATTCAGTAAAAAGCCCTTTTTGTAGTCCCTTTTTTTTTTTTCAGAGTCACAACTGTTCCTGAATATGTCTTTCGGTTCCCTGTAGGTCTTTTCTAAATGCAGAATATTGATTGTGCATTTTACAGAAGATATGCCAGGAATTTCTCTGTCCCCTAACCTCTTAAAAAAAAAAAACCCACAAAAATCTAAGCCTTCATTTTCACTATAATTTCAGCTGAGACAAGGAGCCTGATTAACAGAGTTCTGTTTTGTAGTCAGCTTGTGAACTGTGTTCCTGCAATCAAGCTAAAGCTTTGGGTTGCTCAGAGCTCTTGCATCTTTATTGGGGCATGATTAGGTCCTGTCCACACCTACAAACTTTAACTGTGTTGTATCTGGGTTAGGGTATGAGGTATTTGGAACTAGGTCTGTTGAGGTGATTGAAGCTGTAGTCTGAGACTGAGAAAATTATTAGCCTTCCCTGAAAGAGGACAACACCCCTCTTTAATATCTCAGTTTCTCACAGGGCCATACAGTAACAACCAAAGTGCTAGATTCGTACAAGCCCGTGCAGGCAACACATGTTAATCGTCCACACTCCTTGCCTGCAGTGTTCTTCTAAGAAGTTCAGGTAAGGTAAGGAAACAGACGAGGATCCAAATTTCATGCCTGTGAAATCCCAACAAACTGAGGACTTTTAGTCAGTTGTCGAGCCACCTAGTTTGCAATAGTATTTTAACTCTGTTGATCCTTTGTGTTTGATAACTCTTTCATTTAATAAATTAGTTTGGGGGGAGATGTGTTTAAAAATTCTGACCTGTTAACTCTGAGTGTCCTTGTTTTGTGAGGATTCTCTAGAACAAGGATACCTAGAGCTGTTGTGTTTAATTTGAAGAGGTATAAACAAAAGCAGTTTTGGAGGTGAGGGGTGTGTGCAGTCTTTAGTTTTTGTGAGAGTGGATGAGTAAGGAAACTGGCATTCTGAAAGAAAAAGCTATTTAAATTTAGATTTTAGGGGTGGAGAAAATAATATCTGCTCAAGCCCTGTGTGGAAAATGTCCTTGCTTGAGCTTATAGCTGATGTGGTAAATAAACCACAGTAACTTTTAAAATTAGTAGATTCCAAAACAGCCATAAGAGTGGGACCATGGGTTGTGTTTTTTCACCTGGGCTAGATATAGTGCAGATGGTTTAACTGACTTTGTTGCTAGGAGAGATTTGTTGCTAGAAGAGAATGGTATTTGCTTTTCAGTTTATTGGTTCACTGCTGTGATGGGGTACAGACAGTGTCAATGAAAGTGACAAAGACAAGGTTTAATAATTCACAAAGGGGAGATAACATGGGTCAGGATCCCAAGTTCTGGGGAACTTACTGTCTACCTCTCCTTGTCTTACTTTTAAATAATTTTGTTTTGCCTGGGACAAAGTGGCTCCTAAAACAAATGAAAAAAGAATATTTTCATGGAAGTTTGAGGATTATCTTATGGAGAGGACTTGAAGGGTTGGAATGTAGATGGTGCCCTCCTTCTGGATTGAGCCTGGGGGGGGGGGGGGAGGTCTAGTTAATAAGATGGACCTAAATTAGCAGAGCATAGACCTTTCCTTCACAGTCCTTCAACAGAGCAGCATCAGTGGTGGTGGAAAGCTAAAGAATACTGTATATGCTGAGTAATGTTGTGACTTAAGACTTTTCCTATAAATGTCAGGATACCTGGCAGCTTCCTGTTGGGGTTTTTCTCAAGTTCTTGAAGTTTTCCAGCTTCTGCTTTTTGACTGTGAAAGTGAACTCTGCATTAGGAATCAAACCCAGAACTCCTCGTAAAAACAGCAAGAATTCTACTACTACACCACTGATATTTGCTCCAGTCAGTGTATCTGGCAGGAAATGTCGCTGGTCTTTGTGCCTAAGTATGGATTTTTTTTTTTTTTTTAAATATGCTCACTAGGAGCGTCTGTATGTCAGCATTATGGACAAAGTTCAGTACCTGAAATAGGTGGTACTCCTTCAAATATGAAGTCAGCTATGTGAGAAGTAAGAAAATGCTAGCTTTCTTGTCATTCCTTTACTCTGCCCCTGCACAGCAGACAGCTTTGTTATTTAATAACTGGCCTGTGTCAGTTTTGGCCTCTGTACTATTGCTTCTGAAGGGATGGTGCTCCTTCCTCTGTATCTCTGCTTCATTGAAGAACTTAATAGAACACCTTAAAAGAAACAGATTCTCTTCAGTCATGTAACAGAAGAATGAAGTCTACCTCCAAGCACCAGTGCAGCCATTTTCTAGAGAAATATTGCATAGTCTTCTTTCCTATCCCCTCTGAGCTTTTATTTCAGATATGAGCTCCAGTAATGTCTTCAGAAGATGCTGAGCTATTTCCATGTGTTCCATTCTCCAATACCAAAAAAACCCTAGAGAGTCAACTTCAAAGGCCTCTGGAGGCTAGTAAGTGGCACTTCTTCTAAACAGCTCTGGCATCATGATACTTAAATCTTTTAATGTTTTTGTTAGCATGCATGAGTTTCTTTAACTAGCACCATCTCTCAGACCTGTGCTCAGGACACTCTCTCACCATTTACTTGTTAGCCTCCAAAACCTAGGCAAACTGTTTCTTGTCAGAAATAGTGATCAGTTCTTACTAGGACAAAAGGAAGTCACTTTTAACCTCTTGCTGTAAGATTTAGGGACTGGTGTAAGATGAGACAAACTGCATTTTTCAATCAGATCAGTTTATATAATCTCCAGATGTGCATCATAAGACTTCCTGATCTAGTAAGCTGTAAATATGTATATAATAAAATGCTGCAGTAGGTATCCTATGGGATGAAACACTGATATGTAGGATACGTTCCTTCCTCCTTCCTTCCCTGCCTCTACCCCAAACCTCCCTTTTTTAAGTTTGCTCTGAAGGCTAGATACCGGTTTACTTTTAGAATTATCAGTGCATCCTGTCTAACCTTTAGTTGTATATTACCTCACAACACTGTTTATCGCCTAAGCTGAGCAGGGCCTTCAGGAAGGGAAAAGCAGTGTTTGCTATAGTGACTAATGGACTTTTTGCGTTGATTAGCCCAGAGCATGTTACCCTTTGATGGAAAATGACAGGCTTTCCTGTCCTCTCCAGCATTCCGCTCATTGTTTGTGGCTGTGTAGTGAAAGGAGTAACTTTCTCTAGCTGCAGTAAATCAACCCTAGACTGGCACAGGACTTAGGGCTGCTTAGGTCTGGCATATTAATGAGTTCATCGAAAGAGACTGTGTGGCATTCCAAAGTTATCTGTTTCAGACAGTACTCGCTTGACCTCACTGGGCTGTTTTGGCAGTGGGGAGGCCTTGTTCCAGCTAGATAGGCTTCTGGCAATGTGGGAACATGAAAAACTTTTCAGTGAGATTTTAATAGCAACATAGTGTATCATTTACATGGCAGAGAAAGCTCCAAAGTGATAGCTGTGTTAGTCTAGTCATGTGATAAATTAATTTGTTAGTCTTTAAAAGTGCCACCAGACTCCTTATAGCAGAGAAAAGTGCTACTGGAATGGAATGGGCATCTCTGTGTGAGATGGGAATGTTGCGTCTGACCCGTGGGAGGCAAATGGAAAACAGAGTCTGGAACACTACCCTGAGGAGGCTGTCTCTTCTGCATGCTTGACAGCAGTGCTCACTTGGGGGGACAAGTTCCTCAGTATCAAAAGGGGCTGGGGTATTAGCAGGTGAATGGAGGTGCTTAGAGACCCTCCTAGTGTAGCAATTGCTACTGGAAGCAGAGCATAGACCTCCTCCCTGCAGAGGGAGCCTCCAAGAACTGGCAAAGGATCTGAGAACCCTAGATGCAAAGTGAGTAAGAGGTTGCAGCTTGGTTAAAACCCACATCGTGTGTCCTTGCCTTCTTCCATGCAGTAACAGACAAAGCCATATCAAACTGAAAACAGAGTGGAAGCTGCTGTATGTAGCTCATCACTTTTATCTCAAGCTCTTCCTTCAGCAGGTGTGACTCCTTGCTGATATTTCCCTTGAGTTCCTTTCTTGAGGCCAGGTCTATACCTAGGTATGTCACTCAAGGCAGTGAAGAACTTCATGCTTTGTGTGATGTAGTTAGGTTGACTTAAGCCTCATTTGTAGACACAGCTAGTTATTCTTCTGTTGTCTAGCTATCCCCTTTAGAGGGGGTGGATATATTACAGTGCTGGAAAAACCTGTTTCATCAAGTGTCCACACTACAGTGACATAGTTACAATGCTGCTCCTGTTCTGCTGTAGGTCTTGTAGTATAGGCATACCCTTAACATGGAATTCTTGCTGCCCTAAGTTTTCAGTGTCCTTGTTTTACTACGCTGGCAAATCTTCTGATTGGATTATTGAAGTCTTCATTTCTAGTCTTGTAATATCACCCGAGTGCAAGACATGACCAAAATTGTATACAGAAATAGGGGGGAAATGCAAAAAAAATGTGGATTGTAAACTCTTCAAGTTAGGGATCATCTTTGGTATACAAAGTGCATAGAATAATGGGGCCCAGAGCCATGATTGCAGCCAATAGGTGCTGCCTAAAAATATCAGCTAAACTGCAGATGGCTTATGCCATTGCACTCTTTGTATGCTATGGCTCTGCACTGCTGCAGTTTTTACAGGGTTTGGTTAAGGCAGAGGTGGGCAAAACTGGCTCACAGCTAGGTGCCAGCAATTTTACTTTTGGTCACCAGAGGGTGCTCCTCCATTACATTTCTGTAGTGGAGCTAGGTGACAGGCTACTAAAACTGGTCACCATGGTGACCAGAAACATAGATCTGTCAAGGCCTGGGTTAAGGGCTCTTGAACAATTTTTTTCTTTTTGCCTGATCACTTGTCATTGTCCTCCCATACGCCTATGAATGTTTGTATTTTTCTCACTCTTCTGTCCATCCTTCATCTTCCTGTTAAATGAGGCATCCAAGTAAGCAACTGCTAGGGATCAACTAACCATGTTCCAGTGCTTTGTCTTTGATGGGCTGGTACAACCAAGCCTCTCTAATGGCAGGACTTGTATTTCATACATCCTGCATTAATCTGTCTTTGGCCTCACAACTTCTAATTCAGGCTTGCTGAGTGAGTCCTTACTGTATGTTGACCTTTCTGCCCTCTCCCCGACATCTTTGTTGACTCTTGCAGCTCCTAGACAAGTTACTGAGGTGAACAGATTCCTTTTTTGACTTCTTACTGTGCTCTTGCAAGGGGATGGGTATGTTTTTACCAGGTTTGCACATACATTGCAAAATATGCTGTTTGACAGTAGGTGCCAAACAGCTCCCCACAATACCAGTTACCCCTGGAGTCAGAGTTCTACTTGTGTTGACAGCTTTCTAGATATTTTGCTACAGCAGGTTTTAAAGGCAGTGGACTTCAATACCCGCATAATCCATTTTCATCAGTGTTAATGGGTGCAGGGCACAGCCGTGTTTGACACCTATTTGCCAGGTATCACTCATTTTCAGCATAGGTGTTATGTGAAAGATTGAGGCTAGCTTTGAATTGAACGGGAGCCCATCAAAATCACACGATGAGGTTTGAGGGGTCTCATTACAAAATGGTTGTCCATTGTCCCAGCAATATTAATTAAAACTTGGAGCGTGCGCAAGTCCTAGTCATAATTATTAAAGGGGCTATAAAGCTGTTTACCATTGACTCAGTGTCTGTTGAGTTGGTTGCTTTTTGTATTGTAGATCGACTCTTAGGGCTGATCTTCATGCACAGTGCTGCAGTGGTTGTATTGCTTTCATGAAGACACTACTACACTGGTGGAAAAGTTTCTCCTTTCAGCATCGTTAATCCACCTCTCTGAGAGGTGGTAGCTATGTCAATGTCTATCAGTGACAAAGTGCTCTTTACATCGTGGGTTAGGTCAGTGTAACTTACATAGCTTACAGGGGTGGATTTTTCACACCAATGAGTGACATACCAATGTATATAACCAAGTCTATAGTGTAGAGCTGGTGGTAGAGTTTGTCTGCATTGCAACTAGTCACTCATGGCTTTCCTGTGCCAGCTGATTCAGGCTCACAGACCTGGGGTTATGGGACTGTTTATTCGCTGTGTAAATGTTAGTGCTGTGCCTGCAGCCTGAGCTCTTGGACCCTCCAACTTCACAGGGTCCTAGAGCCCAGGAGCCAGCCCTAGCCCAAATCTTAGTGTGAGCCACAGTCAGCTGGTACAGGCGAAGCACAGGTTTTTAATTGCAATGCAGGCATTGACTGTGGTTAAATGTTTTGTTTTCTTTTTCTGATAGCTATGGTTTTTATGAATGTATCTTTATTTCAACTCCTTTTTTTCATTCTGTTGAAGGAATACCTCAGAAAAGTACTCAGTCAAATTACACTGCACAAATAGCATTCTAACAGCTTGATCCAAAGTTCGCTGAAGTAAATGGATAGGCTTCCATTGACTTCACTGAGTTTAAGATGAGACTTAAAGACCATAACAACGCTGCTAAGCAACAGAGCAAACAAATCAGAGACCTCACCATAGCAGCTGTGATTCAACAGTGAAGAAAATATGCAGAGAAAAAAATCCACAGATAAGACTAATTCTCTTATGTACTGAAAGCTCATGTGGCATTGTTAATCACCTATTTTTTGCATTATTTTGTTTACTGTTACCCTACCACAGTATTATATTCTGTTTCCTTAATCATAGTGATTTGATGGAGGTGGTGGCCCTTTTGAGCCTTGTCTGTAAAAGATCCATGAAAGTAATGGATTAGATTTTTAAACTGATTTTGGCAAATCACTGTAATCTTCATAGACAAAATTTAGCTTCTGAAGAAGATAAATTACAGTGATGTAGTACTCTTACTGAACCTGCAGGTGTTTGGGAAGAATAGCAGCTAGAAGAGCCTAATCAGTGTTGTTGCCTATTTTACTGCTGATCATCACAGCAGAAATGTACAGCCACTTTGGGATTTTGAATGAAGGGAATATCACGCCTTTTTTCCAGTCTGATCCCTCATTTTAATACTTTTTATGTTCATTTTCTAATAACAGGGTTTAAAATCTTTAGTACTTTAAATAAATCTGTTATGTGTGATCTGAAGCATGCATAGAACACAACCAAATGTTAAAAGATCCGAAGAACTGTCTTTCCATACTTTGACACATTTGGAATTGTTCTTAATTCAGTAAGAATTTGTTCCCTGACCATTGAATATATTAGATAGCTAAGTTTGCATTACAAAATGATGGCCTAAAATATTCTTGTATGTAAAAAACCCAAAACAAACAAAACCCATGCTTTACTGTAGCACAAAAATCTTTTGTAATTGTAATTTGTAACAGTTCATGTGGCTGAAGTAACCAAACAATTTTTGCAAAGCTTTTGTGTGTGTAAAAAAAAAAAAAAAAAAAAAAAAAAAGTCTACAGCTATCAGATTCTGGGCCTGTTCCCGGAAGAGTCAGTAGCAAATCCCCATTGATTTAATTGGGAAACGGTTGCAGTGTCTGTCTGTAAAATTTCAGCCCCAGGCTGAAATTTGTTCTTGATATATAACAGCTTGACTGTGAAGATCTGTAATTGAAATGCTGATGCAAGTTTAGTTTACAGTGTGTAGAAGTGGGTGTGCTATTCCATAATCTAGGTCTGAACAGAACTGAGTATGCTAAGTGCTTTATGGAAATCCCACCTAAATATAATGGAGTAGAGAATACCTTATGCCTACGAGTTGTTTTAGCTCTAAGTCTAAGAAGGTGGAAGTCCCCACTCCCACTGCAGGACATCTTTCCAAGCATGAACAAGTAAAATTACGTTAGTCATGTTGCAAGTTAACAGGCTGTTCAGTTTGAGATACTCCCTTGCTGAGATCAGTCTTGGACAGGGGTTGGCAACCCAAAAGACAAGAAGAGCCATTTTTTCCCTAAATAAACAAATAATTTTGAGAGCTGTGCCCCTCTGCTCCCCCCCTGTCCAGCCTGGGTGTCTCTTCCCCCAACACATGGCATGGCTGAACCCCCTGTCCTCCTGCCCATCTGCAGCCTCTCCATCTCCTCCCCACCCCCACTCTGGAAACAGCCCTGACCAGGCCCTCTGGGCCTGGCTAGCCCCATGTGGCCACCCCTCCTGGCCTCCCCCCAATACCCAGCTTGGCTCGTCCAGCTCTTGGCAGTACCCCCTGTGCAAATGGCCCTCCTGGCACTCCCACCCAACATCGGGACAGCACCCCCCTCCACTACCGCTGCACCTCCTCCCCACCGAACCCCATGTAGCTAGCCCTCCTGGCATCCTCCCACCCCCCAAGCCTGGCTGGCTCTTCTGGCTCCCAGCAGTCCCAACTCCCTTGCAGCTGGCCCTCCCAGTTCCCCACGCCCAGCCCAGTGATGGTGTGCCCCTGCCAGTGATGGACCAAAGCTATCTGGTGCCTGGAGGCCAAGACACATTTGCTTCTCCCCCCAGCCGTTACCCACATTTCACTTTTTGTATTAGTCCTCATCTTCTCTAATGAAACTAAAATCTCCCTTGTAGAACTGTATCCAACACCTTATAGAAAGCCAGGTAGATTAGATCACTGCATTTCCTTTGCCTAGAAAATGAGGTATCTTCTGAAAGAAAGAGATCCGGTTGGTCTGGAACAATCTACCTTTTGTAAAACCATGTTGTATTTTGTCCCAAATAATGTTTACCTCTCTATCTGTAACTACTATGTCTTTCAAAATTTGTACCAAGAATTTGCATTCAGTTGAAGTCGGATTAACAGGCCTGTAGTTTCTTGGATCCTTTCCTTCCCTTTCTTAAAAAGAAGTACTCTATTAGCAGTTTTACAGTCACAGGGCATGACTTCCAAGTTTGTTGATTCATTAGAAATCCTAGTCCCAAAGGGGTAGCTGTGTCAATTTCAGTAAAAAGAACAAGGAATCCTGTGGCACTTTTAAAGATTAACAAATTTATTTATTTCATGAGTTTTTGTGGGAGAAAATCCCACTTTATCAGATACTTGAAGATGGGGAACTTACGAAATGGGAAAAAAATAAACTCAGGAAAGGGTAAGTCATAAGATCAGGTCATACTGTAACAGGAAATCAAAGTAGTTATTCAGATTCTAATAGTCGATCCACATCCAGCATATTACTCCCATTCTCTGATTCCTGATGAGTACTATGTCTGAACAGACGTGTAGCTGCTGTCACATTAACATGCCCTTTGATGTGATGTCTTGCAAGTGATGAGCCGTGCTTTAATGACTTGCAGAGAGATTCCTGAAATGACAGTGCTTTTATGACAGAAATGTGCCATGGGATCCTAGGAACTTTAACCTGCCATGTGGAGAGAAGTGGAGCAATTTTAACATGCCTAGCATTTTTGCTAAAAGAAGTAATGCTCAAAGTGGAAACAAATAAAAGAGGTTACCAGTCAACAGAGAGTTTACTTTCCCAGCGAAACTGAAGGAGGTGTCAGGGATGCCAGGACAGAAAAGGATTTACATGACAGACTGGTCCCATTTGTTGAGTTAATATGTAACAGGACACAGCCAGTTTTGAAATCTAGTAAGTTTTTAAATTATTTAAGTAGTTTGTGGTACGGCATCACACCTTAATTCTCCTTTCTGACTAGACTGGGGGAAGAAAATATATATGGGTGTTGTCAAGTGCACAAAAATGTAAACTAGCGTAAAAATAATCAAGAAAAAACACTTTTCTCTGATCTCTTATTAAATAAACTCATAGATTTGAGTCCAGGAGAGGGGAATTTTAATCATCCAGCTAGTCTGATCTTGTACATAACATAGTGTATACCCTCGCCCAATAAATTCTGTAGCAAGCCTACAAGTTCTGTTTGAATTACACATGTATTATGGACAGTTGTTGCGTTTTGGCTCGAGAAGTTAGCCAGTGTTTGGGGCTATGTTGTTTCACTTAAGAGAAATCTGAATTGCAGATCTGTTCATTTGTAAAGAATAAATACAAAGTCCTGTTTCAGTGCAGTAGAAAAAGAGCTCCATGCAGTTTCCTTGCCCATAACTTCCAAGCCTGCTTTTTTAGGAAATCTTGTGCCCCAGTCACCTCTGTGCCTCTCTCTCTCTCAAGGCCATTCTCACAACTGTTCTCATTTTCTGCTGGCTTGCTGCCTTGTACAGCTTCAGTCAGTCAAACCTCTAGTCCAGGGGTCTCCAACTCAAATTGCCACGAGGGCAGCATGAGGACTAGTACGTTAACCCGAGGGCCGCACCACTGAAACCTTTTCATACAATGATATTGCAAATATCAGTAATGATAGTGTTGTTGCAGGCCTCAGTAAATAGCTTTAGCAGCTGCATGCGGCTCACGGGCCATGTGTTTGAGACTCCTGCTTTAATCTCTGAGTTTGTGATCAGTCCCAGAGAAAACTCTGAGCCCACATAGCTTAAGTCTGCTGAGGTTGCTATGTGGCCCATTGGCTTAGGTGATGGCCTCCTGCTATTTCAGATATCGCTGCACAAAAGGATATTTAATTCTTCCTTCTATCTAGCTTAGCAAACCCATCAGCTTTAATAAAGTATTTAATTGTCTGTAGATCAGACTTCCTTAATGGCAGCATTTAATAGCTTGCAACATAAAAATATTTAATCTTGATTTAAAGACTTCAGTCCATCACATCCCTGGTTAAGGTATCCCAGTGATTACTTATCCTCACTGGTAAATTCACATCTCATTTCTAGCTTCAGCTTCCAGCTGTTGGCTCTTGTTATGCCTTTGTTCCCTTAGATTAAAGAGCTATAAGAAATCCCTTTCCCACATAGGATCTTGCAGAACTTGATTAAGCCAGTTCTTTAATTTTCTCTTGAATAAACTAGAACAATGCTTTTCAAACTCTCTTTCTCAGGACCAGTTGCAAAAAAAAAAAAAAAGATTTATGCCCACCACCCAATTGCATCTTTGAGCAACGCGTTCCAGCCTTTTGGCAGGGGCCCCATGGGGCACCATGACCCAGCACCATGGGTTGAAAACCACTGAACTAGAGTGAGCTTCTTAAGTAACTTGCCATGAGGCCTGCTTTCTAAATTTTTAATCATTCTTGCAGTTCTTTTGTGAACTCTCTTCAGTTTTTCCAAGACTTCTTTTGAAGTGTGGACAACCAGAAATGTACACAATGGTTCAGTAATGATCTCACTAATTGCAGTATTACCACCTCACTATTCCTCCTTGATATTCTGCTGCTTATACCTTCAGGATAATATTGAAGTCTTAGCTACAGAAACCTATTGGGAGTTCCAAAGGGGCAGCCATGTCAGTCTAGTCCACCAAAACAAATGACAAGTCTGGTGCTACCTTTAAAGACTAACAAATTTATTTATTGCATTTATTTATTTATTTTATTGCTTCTTCAAGCGTCGGAAGTGGGATTTTCTCCCATGAAAGCTCATGCAATACATTTGTTAGTCTTTAAAAGTGCCACCAGACTCTTTGTTTGTTACATTGGGAGTTGTTGTTCAACTAACTGGTTATCCATTAGGATTCCTAAATCCTTTTCAATAATGCTGCATTCCATGATACAGTCCTCCATCTTGTGGCTGCATTCTTTGTTCTTTATGACTTTGTATTTGGCTGTATTAACACGGGTGTTGTTCTGGTGAGCCCATCTTACCAAGAAATTGACGAAGGTTTGTATAACTCCTGTACCAGTCATTATTTATCGTTTCACCAATTCTTGTCACATCTGTGCATTTCAACAGCAATGATTTTACGTTTTCTTTCAGATGAGTGATAAAATATTGAATAATATTGGGCCAGGAAAAAAACACTATAGACTCCATTGGAAAGACACCCATTGTAACTGAAAAATCATATTTCAATTAATTTTTGTGATCTATTGCTTCACCACTTCATAATGCATTAATTATGTACTACATTGATTTGATACAGTACTAATTTATAAAAGATTTATAATCATTATATAACAAAGCTGAGTATCTCAAGATCAGAGAGAGAAGCTCATAGATTTAGTTGCTGTCTTTACTCATATTATCCTCATGTGATATGGCATCACATCATCTTATGATGGTGGAGCTTGGCCAGCAGAAGGGAAAGAGGTTTACCTGTCTCCAGGCTGAGCTTGTCTGCATACAATTTCTGTACAGGTGTGATTAAATCAGTTTTTTTGCACTGATTTTCTTTATGTAGACCAGACTTTATACACTACCTATCACTGTGGTGTCTGACAACCTAAAGGGACAAGAGAAGAAACATATCTGATTGGTATTCCTGTCCTGAATGAGATCTACAGGTGTGAGTGTGTGGACAGGTAGAACTGATTAGGAAAATATTCCTACTGTACTTAACATATTCCAATAAATAAATTCATTCCTTTGTGTGACCAAGATGAAAAATGTAAATTGATTTAAAAACAAACAAACCCAAGAAGGTCTGGGAGTCTTGTAATCAAAAACATAAAAATATTTGTTTAATTCAGAGTCTATCAATTATGTATTTGCCTTTCCCCCAAAGGGAAGGAGAAGTCATTAGGGGAATCAAATCTTTCTGCAACAGGGATAGGAAAGGGGCTCTTTGACCAAGCTCCCCTTTCAGCTCCTGGAAACTCGAGTCAGCCCATCTTGTGAATTGAATAGCACACACAGTCCACTGGAGTACCTCCACCAGCCATTGTTATTGCTGTTTTATAGTCCAGGTATGTAGTAGTTATTTGGAGCTTCTAACTGCTGCCCTGGTTCACCCTTCTATACTGCTTGCTTCTTAGTCCTGTCCAGCTGGTAACTAATTACCTCATTACACATAAAGCTCCCTACAGCTGCTCATGATCACTTCCCCTTCCAAACCCAAACTATCTTAGGGTATGTCTTCAAGCTGATGGCAGTGATTTTGCTGCCGTCAGTGATGTTCCAGGTGCAATTAGCAGTGAGTATGTACTTGCTGCTGCACTCCCAGAAGTTGGGGCCAGAAGTCCTGGCGCCCAGAAGGCATAGGGGAAAGCTGGCCACAAGCCATTTGCTCTCGGTTTCCCTGAGAGTATCCCGGCAGCTTAGAGAGTTGCCGGCAGTTACATAAGGCATTTTACGTGCCTTGTGTAAATGCTGGCCAACTGCCACTGAAAAGCCCCATAAGCGTAGACTATGGCTCAGTCCCTTCAACTCTAAACTACACCCAGTGATCTGGGTGTTCAAAGTCACTGGCATGCTGGCTTCCAAAAGTTATAGCTATATAACGGCACATTGTCTCAAGCTTCTACCTGAGACATGACTTTTCCTGTCAATTAATGCTTCATCTGCCTGTTGGCCCAAGGAGGCACTGGGTTATTTAAAAAGTCAGTTACTGTTTAAACTATGGAGATTTTTCATGACTCTGCTTAGACAGAAGTCACTCAGGTGTTAAACATAATCCCGAATAGCCACTGCCTCTAGGAATGTCCATATCTCCTTGCACTGTCAAGATTATTTTATTCATAGAATCATACTAATTAAAGTTGGAAAAAATTCTTTATCATTCAATCCATCTCCTTTGTTGAAGGTAAGTGCCCTAGAGGGTCGTGAATAAATTCATAAGTGTATTTGAAAAGCATTATTTCAGCATACAGTAAAAAGTCCTTACTAGAATATGTGTGAGTTTTGTGGAGTGGCTTTTGGGGGCCAAATCATTGTTCCTATTTAGAAGCTGGCATGCTCTTACTCTATTTTGTTCCTTCTGAGCAAAGCAACTGGATCAAAGTGAGAAGTAAATTTCACAAGATCTGTCTCCAGGCCACACAAGTTCTTGGGCTTGCTGCTGGAAATTCTGTGGCCTTTGTTATGAAGGAGCTCATACTAGATGATCATGACTAGGCCCTCTGGCCTTTAAAATCTGTAAACCTTAATGAAATCAAATATTCAGTGCAAGTCTTAACTGAGTAGCATAGCAGCATGTGTAAAGGAGGTTTACTATATGGAATGCTGCATTAAATATTGCAAACTAGTAGCCATGTTAGTCTAGTTCAGCAAAACTAATGAGGCTGTTGGTACTTGTTTGTTTAGATATTCCAGCTTGTATTGTGTATTGTACAATTTGACAAACAATATGCAATTCCATTTAATGTCCCTACGTTTAGCGTAGAGGTCCCCAAATTCCAAAGGGGCAGTCATGTTAGTCTAGTTCAGTAAAACAAACAAGGAGTCCTGTGGCACTTAAAGGCTAACAAATTTATTTATTGCATGAGCTTTTGTGGGAGAAAAATCCCACTTCATTAGATGCTTTGAAGATGGGGGAACTTAGAGAATGGAAGGAAATAAATGCAGCAAAGTGTAAGTCATAGGAACTTTGCCCACATGTCTACACAAAGACACTATTACGGGACCTAATAAAACCAGCTACTCCATCAAAGGCTCATTCACCTGCTTATCCACCAATGTGATTTATGCCATCATGTGCCAGAAATGCCCCTCTGCCTTTATATATTGGAAAAACAGGACAGTCTCTGCTCAAAAGAATAAACAGGCACAAATTGGACATCAGAAATCACAACACTCAACCCAGTGGGTCAGCATTTCAATCTTCCTGATCACTCCATTGGCAATTTACTAATTGCTGTGCTCAGACAGATGAATACCAGATCAAGGCTTCAAAGAGAAGCAGCTGAGATCGAATTTATTTTCAAATCTGATGGTATTGCTTCAGGACTTAATAGGGACGTTGGATTATTCTCTCATTACAACAGATGATTTGACCTCATCTCCTTCTGTATGCTGTTTCCCACTGTTTGAATCTTTACAACTGTTTTGATTTGCTGTTACGATTGAACGTGGAATGTTAACAATGCCTTTTCATGCATTTGTATGAC
The DNA here is from genome assembly GCA_007922195.1 of Podocnemis expansa. Taxonomy (NCBI): domain Eukaryota; kingdom Metazoa; phylum Chordata; order Testudines; family Podocnemididae; genus Podocnemis; species Podocnemis expansa. Next base: position 55,768 of record ML682088.1, read on the forward strand.
ACTGTCTTTAATTACATAATCACATATTGTTTTAAAAATACTACAATATTTTACTTTTAAAAAGCAACCGTCAATATGCATGTTGTAATACTTAACATGTATTGTGCCTGGGAGTTGTATCTCTTTGTTACATTTAACTATGCATATCAAGAATGGCTGTGAAGGAGCAATTGATTTCATATCATACATCACTAACACATTTATCATCCAAATTTTTATTGCAAATTTTTTATTGCTGGAAAGGATGTGAAAACCAAGCTGGGCTCTGATTTCAGTTGGATTTTGTGGAATTGGCAGTTAAAAAAAAATAAACACCTTACTTGTTATCATTGAAACGTATTTGTCCTGGAATGCAGTGAGGAAGGAGATATGGAATTCTACCATTTTGCTGTTTTTCTCATTTTTAAAATCCAATCACATGTCAGTATGACTTTTAGTCAAGGCTCATTCTGTGTTTCCAGATACTTCCTAATTCCAGCCTTACTTGGTGTCTTTTGATATTCTTTGCGTTCACTTCTATTCTACTGCCTTGATTACTTCCCCCCTGTTCTCCACACCCACAGGCATTCACCTCTCAGGCATGAGTGAGAAAGTTCCTTGAACATGGAGAAACTGAAGAGTCAGTGGGTGCGAGTCAGTTTCTTTGTGATGTGAGTGGGATGGTTCAGTGACCACAATGAAGGGGAGAGATTTGGCGTGAATATAGTGTGTGTTCTATTGCAAAGAGCTGGGGAGAGGATACTCTGAATACTGATATGTAGCATGTTCCGAGGGTTAAAGTAGCTGCTAGGAATTGCTTTCTTGCCCCTGCTCCTGTATTCAGGTCAGTTTTATTAGTCTCCCCAGTTCCAACAGATGTTTAACTGCTCTTAACATAGGCAGGAGTTGTACATGCAACAGAGCGTGATGTGTGCAATGTGCCCTGATCTGTCAGAGGAGCATTTGAATGTGCTGTTTCTGTGAAGCTGGTTGAGCCAGGGGCTATATTAATGCAGTGCAAGCATTCCTCGCTGGTGACATGTGGGAGTTCTTCCACACATTCTTTTTCTGTTGGATTAGTATCAACAGTTTATCCTTTTGAGCTACTAAGAGAAAAAAAATTAGTGTAGGAAAGGAACAAGAAAACTCTGTTTTAGTCCCTGTTCTGTTGTACTTTCCAGACCACCAGGAAATTGGAAAGAGTCAAGGGGTGAGGCAAATGAAAAGTGAGGTTTGATTTATATTTATAGTACAGATGCTTTGAGACTCTGCCACCACCTTCTGCAATACGTGTGTATTATTGTATCCTGTGAGACTAAAGGATTTCTGGGCCCCTTCCGTGCAAGTCCTTCTCACAGAGATGCTTTCAGTCTGTGTTAAAGGTGAACTGAAGAGGACACAAAAAGGGTTCCACTACTTTGTGATGCAAAAAGATGACTTTTGAGTTTGTGGTGTGTTGATTTTTTTGGGGTGGGGGGGGGGGGCCGGCGGGAGAGATGGGAATGTCTCTATACCTCCATCATGTTTGTTTTCTGCTTGTCTTTTTCATAAAGAAAATCAGGTCCTTATTTATTTCTTGTTGCTGAAGGATTTGAATGATCTTTGGAGGACCAAAATGGAGACATCACAATAGATTCATCCTGGCTTCTATCATTTTCATTTGAATGTGAGGGCTAGTCTATTCTGACATAACGTTACTGTTCCTGTCTTCAAAGACAACTGTAAAGATTTCACTTAATATAGGCTTTGTTCGAGAATGGAGATGAAGTCTATTAAAAATGATTTTGCTCTCCCCACTGAAAATTGGGATAATTGCAGCTCTGTCTGGTCATCTCCTATCCTTCACTGGCAGCATGATCCAGATAAAAATAAAAGTTGAGATCTCATGTTGCTAATGTGTGTATATATATATATTCAAAAAATTTTGATGCAGCATTTTTCCATCCCAAAGAAACAATGAAAAGTGCAAAAACATTTGTGTTCCAATAGTGCTATTTTTAAATAAAAATAATTACTTATTGGAGAGAGTGGATGGAAGAAATAGGAAAGTGACCAATTTGTAATAATCTAATACTGCTACGTGGTGGCTTATTTTGTTATCTAACTCTGTTCAACAGTTCAAAAATGTCATCTAACTTCTTTAAATAAGGATGCAGAAAAATCGATAAATGTGTATATGAGTTTTGTTGCTTTACTCCTGTGTTTAACTGAACATTATGTCTTCTAATCTGTGCATGTTTTGTGTAAGCTTTTCTATCACTAGTGTGCTCTGTTTGGGAGTGTGCCAAGTCTTAGTCACATAGGCGGTGTTCACACACAAAGTGCTTGTTTCAAAACAAGCTGTTTCGAAATAAAGCCTTATTTTGAAACACCTTATTTCGAAATAAAGAAAAGTGTTTTTGAAATAAGGGAAAAGGAGGGGGTCAAAATAGCATGTCCAGTGTGGCATGCTATTTCGAAATAGGAGAGGGATGGGGGAGGGAGGCTCTGTGCTAGGCCCGGAGGCCCCACCCCCGGGATTCCCCTGCCCCCCTCCTGCCTGGAGTCCGGGGGCTTCCTCCGCCCCCCCCCCCCCCCGGGCCCCCCCCCCCCCCCGCAGGCGGCGGGAGGCCCCCCCCCCACTCCAGGCATCAGCCGCCGGGGGGGGGGAGAGGAAGCCCCCCTCCGCCAGGCAGGGGCCGTGGTGGGAAGCCGGCTGGGGCACCCTCCAACCCCCTGCACGCCACTCAGCACACTGCCCAGTCTTGATCTTACACCAAAGACAATGCTGGCAGCCAGTTTTTCTAATAAACTATCAGCAAGTTTATTAACTAAGAACAAATGAGTTGTTGAGGAGTTAAAGCAGGTAGAATACTTTAACAGATGAGTCTAAGTTTGTAAGTCCAAAATAGCAGCAGAGGTAAAATAATTTACTAGTTTTCCTTAAGTCTCTCAGGGTTATCCAAATAACTGCAGATCTCTGTCTTGCATTTGAAACACAATGACCAGGCTTTGAAGTTAGCAATCTTCTTCATTTACATTTTCAAGGTTACTTTGAGGAGTAATTTTAGCTACAGTGTTGTGCGTGAATCCAGATGTTTATAATAGCGAATAACAAGCCTTCATTAGTTTTCATGAAGTTTACACACAAAATATCTTCTCATTTAACACAAACACACACTTTAATCTAGGATTATCTAATTGCAGGGATATACATAATATAATGGGATAGCAATCAACAGGTTATAGATAAGTGAAGACAATACCATTTAACTTACAAATGAATTAGTCTATGCATACTAGTATACTTTAGCATTTCTTTGGTATTCACACATAAGTGAATTGACCCATGGCCCTGGCCTCCTGGCCAGGTGTTAGCATCACACCTCAGTGCAAAACTGGGGTATGAAAGGGTGACATAGATGCTCCTGAGGACACCACAGGGATAACCCATTCTTGGTAAGACATCTGCAATAACATTTTCCTTTCCCTCATGTCCATGCCAAATTCCTGTAGAGCTAAATTCCAAGAAAGTAATCATCAGTTACTAAGTGATTCCCTAAGCTCTGTGCAAACTGTGCCAAAGGAACAAGAGGGCTTATTACAGTAAAATTGTTGTTACACAAATAAGGTTTAAGTTGCTTAACAGTCCAGACAATGGAATAGCACTCTTTTTCAATTACAGCATAATTTTGTTCAGTGGAAGTCAGTGGTTTTTTAAGTAAGGAATAGAGTGTTTCTTACTCCCCATTCCATCTTGTATCTGTACGGTGCCTAAACCAATATTAGACTCATCAGTAGACTGCACAAATCATTTCTTGAAATAAGGACTGACCAAAACAGTCTCTTGACAAAGCATCTTTTAGATTCTGGAAACCTTTCTCTTAGGCCTCTGCCCATAACACCCAATCTGTCTTCCCTTTTTTTGTAAGGTCTGATGTGAGGGACTACAATGTAACAAAACCCCTTTACAAATCTTCAGTAATAGTTGGCCAGATGAAAAAAGGAATGGACCTCCTCCTTTATTCTAGGGGCAGGCCGGCTCCTAATAACCTCTACCTTTAAAGGGTCAGGGCAAGCCAAGTCACTGTCCACCCTTTGCCCTAAGTCAGGTATTTCCACAATCTCTGTTGTGTATTTGAAGGCCTTGACAGTGATCTTAGCTTCTCCCAGCCTTTATAACACAATTCTCACATAAGTGGTCTTCACAGAAGCTACTAAAAATAGTCAAGTGATCTGTGTAGGCGCTGATAAATATTTGTGATCCTTGTGGTACCTTATTGACAAGCCCCATAAAGGTTCCTCCTGAATTTATTAACCTAAATGGCATAACCTTAAATTCACATAGTCCAGATTCCACTATAAAAGCAGATCTTTCATATGCATCATCTAAGTGAATTTGCCAGTACCCATGAGTCAAATACAATGTGCGTATGAATTCTGCACCTCTCCATGGGTCCCGTAAGGCCTTTGTTTGGTGTATGGGGATGAGGGATTAGGCTTTGTTTCTGGTGAGGGTTCAATTTCCTATACTCTACACAAAATCTCATGGTTTTGTCTTTCTTAGAAACCATCACAATAGGAGATGCTTAAGGATATTTTGACTTGGTGGTTATCTCATTTCCAGAATGCTTTCAACCTCTTCCTGGATCTTCCTCTACATTTCTCCTATGGCCCAATATACCCTGCTAGAAGCTGGACCAGGCCATGTTGTTAGTTAAACCTAGCTGGTTGGGAAATATTTGTCTGTGGTGCTTTAAAGGGCCAGCATTTCTTTCTTTGGGGCTGGAGTTAAACTCTCCCCAAACTGAATGCTTTCCAATGGCATTTTTTCACTGGTCTATTTGATCAAATCAATTAAAAGGTGGATAATATTTCTTCCTCAGAACAATGTATCATATTCACAGCAATCTCCTTTTCATGTAAGTTTATAACCTGTTGATACTGATTGCACAGCTCCTGTGCCATAGGGCTTTCTTACATTATATGTGACTTCATTCACTCTTTCCATCATCTCGGATGGCCCTTCCCAATAATCCTGCATTTTGTTTTTCCTCACAGGAATTAGTATTAATACCAGATCACAAATATCGAATGATCTTTGCTCAGCATGCCTATCATACTGAGACTTCTGAGTTTCCTCATTTGTCTTAAGGTTCTGTACACCAAATCCATCATAACTTACAAATTCTCTTTGGATGAGATACATATCTCCCCCCCCCCCCCGTTTCTTCCATATTGCCATCCTAAGAACCTCAGATTAAACCTAGGGGTTACCTCACCTGTCTCCCACATAGGAGGTCAAACAGAGCAGAGCCAGTAGATTCTTGGCGTACACTTCCTTATGCACATAGAAGAAATGGGAGCAAAATGTCCTAGTAATTCTCAAATCTGGAAAGTCTAGAAACATACATTCTTAGCATAGCTTTCAAAGTTCCATTGAATCTTTCCACAAGCCCATTAGTCTGGGTGTTAGGGAGCCACCTTCATATGCTCACTCTGTGTAATTCCCGTAACTTTTCAAAGATAATGGACATCAAGTTTGCACCATGATCTATCAGAATTTCTCTGGGAAGACCTGCTCTGCTGAAAGTGATGAATAAAGATGTAGCTAGTTTCAGGTTCAATATTAGAAAAGGCTGTGGCTTCGGGGGATCGGGTGGCAGAATCCACTACTGCAAGTATATATTTATTTCCACTGCTGAAATTTTGGCAAGAGGTCCCACGATATCTACAGTCACTCTAGCAAATGTGTTCTAAATAATGGATAAAAGCTTCAGTGCTGCCTTGCGAGGTCTCTTTAAGCCCTTACACTTCAGACACAAACCACAATTTTTGCAATAATCTTTCGCTATCTGAAAGTTATGAAATCAATAGAAATTCTGCTTCAGCCTATCGAAGGTTTTCTCCACACCTAAATGTCCACAAATTGGTCATCATGGGCTAATTGGAGTAATTCTCTCCTTTATCTGTAGGAGTTTCTCCATACAACAAACCTTGCATGCAACATTTATCCATCCTTTCCTTCTCCAGGCAGGGTGTCATTCTGTGCTACCACCCTCTCTAGTTCCAAAGAAGGGCTAGTCTACTGAGCAGATGCAAATTCTTTTGGTTTTTCACATAACCCCAGAGCAGATTGTGGCACAATAGAAGAATTTTTGTATTCCTTTTCAGTAGGCAAGCTGCTTGTCTTAGTAAGCCAAGGTTTGAGAGGATTTCTCTCCTCTTCTCTGTTTTCCTCACAGACTACAGACAAAGCAGGTATATCAGACCCATACTTTCCCTTGGACCTAGTTGTGACATTAACATACTTAGACATGACGACAATGTTATTGCCTAGTAAAATATTACATGTAGCAAATTCCTAATGCCAACCACATCACCTAAGTAGAACATTTCAGTATTGAAATAATTAATTTTTATGCATCAGGTCAAGTTCATATCGAACTGGGTAAATGCAGTTTCATGCATATGTTGGCCAGTTATCCTGAGCAGTCCACAAAGAGGAGAGAGCTGGATAGAGGAGCCAGAATTCTAGGAAGTTTAGGAGTTCAGATATTTGTGGGAGACACAGGAGACTAGTGAATTGCTGTGAAGTGTTAAGCCTTGAGGCTGCAAATTGGCTCAGGACTCAGCCAATTAAATTCTTAAGTATTGAAAGTCTATTGCTTCAGGAACATGGTAATTACAGTCTTGGCTGCAGTACACTAGAAAAGTGAGTTTTGAATGTTTACAAAATGCTGTTGTAACTGGGTCTCCTAGTATGATAGACAGACTACTGTGCGGACTGGCAATTTGTTTTTATAAACTTGTTCATTTTGGAACCTTGTCTTACTCTGTAGAGTACCGCACATGCTTAGCGTGTAATATAATGATTTTCACTAGCAATAATTGCTTTTTTTCTCTTTCCTTTTCACAGTCTTTTTGAAGATGAAAGTGTGAAATTGCGACAGCAGAAACTTCAGAACCAGGTAAGTGACTAGGCAGTGTCACTACAAGGGAATGGGCAGTTGCCATTATGCGCTTGAAAGTTTCCTATGGCTTGTGAGACCAGACCATGTGTAGAGGAAAATAAAGATCCCCCCCCAAAGATAAGGAGTGAAGATTGTGACACAAAATGCTTCGAATGATGAATAGAAACAGATTAGAACTAATCACTGCCATTCTCCTTCAAGGATTTTCTGATTATCATTATGCTAAGGGTCAATCTGTCCACAGTTTTTATTTTGATTTCTTGATATTTTGTGCCTCCCACAACTGCTGTTTTGTTCATTTCATTAGGATTCAGTCATCACAAGACTGAGTGAATCAAAAGAGAAGAGGAGAATTAATCTCTGTAGGGAATTATCCAGTTTAAACATCAAAGCAGGAAGAAAAATGTCCTTTAAGCGGCAGAAAGACCTGCTTAACCCATCCCTTAAAACAGACTTCCAGCAACTCTCTATTTTTTATAAATGCAAACCATTTTGGGTTTAGTTCTTGACAGCAGACTCAGGAATTCTACCTAGGGGTGAATTAGGGGTGCAGGGCCTCTGGACCTCCCTCAATGGTGGGTCTCTGCATGCCTGGGCACCCCCCCCTGCAGCTAGGGTCCTGGCCCTCTGCAGGCAGGCCAGCGCTGAGAAGGGAGTTCTGGGGCCAGAGGCTGGCCGCAGCCTGGCTGGTTGGCCCCCGGATGGGGGAGAGGGCTGACTGGCACGTGCAGCGTGGCTTCTGGTAAGGTGTGAAGGCTACGCCAGAGGCCGTATAGCATACCAGCTGGCCCCGCCCCTGGAGTAGAGTGACCAGTTGCTCTGGCCCACCCTGCCCATGAGGGTGGACTGGCAAGCTCAGGTTTGGGGTGGGGAAGGAGCACAGAGCCTGGCCTCTGGGCTGGCCCACCCTGCTGCCGAGTGATGGACCAGCCGGAACAAGGGCGGGAGCTCAGGGCCTGAACCACTCCCCCCCCCCCAGCACCAGTGGGGTAGAGGGCCCCCACATTGTGATGGGCTCCCGGGCAGAGGTCCTGTAGGCCTGTGTGCTAATCTGCTCTGATCTACCTCTTTTCAAAAGGCTGCTTGATATAACATGCTGACTGCCCAGACCACAGTACCCTTTAGGGCACTTAGATAGGCAAATTCATCCTCAGATTTCACAGGGCAGAATATTAAGATGAGCGTAGATTCATAGATTTTTAAGGCCTGAAATCTATTATGATAATCTAGTCTCACTTCCTAACACAGGTCACAGAGCATCGCCCAGGAATTGTTGTATAGAGCCCACTATTGTGGTTTGAATTAGAAGTCTATATTTTAAAAAGACATCCAGTCTTGATTTAAAGACTCTCAAGTGATGAGGAACCTACCACATTCTTTGATGAGCTGTTCCAGTGATTGACTACCCCCCTCCCCGACCTTCTGCCATTAGGAGCTGTGGGAATGGAAAATGGATTTCAGTGCCTCGGGATAAGAGTTATGAAGACAATATGACTGATTATGCAGTGTTTCATGAACTGCAAATCTGGACAGGAATCCATGGTGACTATCCCACTGTGTGCCATGAAATCAAAACAATTCCAGATTACTTTTGGTATTCATGCTGTTGTACATAGTGGATTGCCACTGTGGGACTTGGGAAACAAGAAGTGAATGGTAAAATCAAATTGGGATGATGAGCAATGACTGCAGAACTTTCAGATACACAAAGCCACATACATGAAGTGACACCAAAATGAGAGCTGTTCTCTTGGTGGAGCAGTACATGGTGATTGTTGCATGAAATCTGGCAACTGAAGACTGCTACTGATTAGTCACAAATCAATTTAGAGTGGGAAATAACAATCACACAACACAAATGTGAAGGGCCATTAATCACATCCTGCTGCGGAGTAGTGGGACTCTGGGCAGCATGTGTGAAATAGTGGATGGTTTTATGGTAATGGATTTGGGAAACAAGAAAACATTCTGTAAATATGTTAAAAGCGAGAGGAAGACCAAGGGCCATATATGGTCATTACTCAATGGAGGTGGGGGGATAATAACAGAAAATGAGAGAAATGCTAAATGATTTTTTTTTTTTTTTTAGTTTTCATTGAAAAGGTTAGTAACAATTGGATATCTAAGATAGTGAAAATTACATAGGATATGAGTTTAACATATGAATGAACAAATTAAAAATTACTTAGGCAAGTTAGATGTCTTCAGGTAACCAGGGCCTGATGAAATCCATTCTAGAACACTCAAGGAGATGACCAAGGAAATTAGCTTCAAAAAGTTATGGAAGACGGGAGAGTTTCCAGAGAACTGGAAGAGGCCATATATAGCACCCATCTATTAAGGACAAGCTGGGGAATTACAGAACAGCGTAACTTCAGTACCCAGAAAAATAATGGAGCAAATAATTAAGCAAGCAATTTGCAAACACCTAGACTAGTGGTTCTCAACCACTATGTTGGGACACATTACTGTGTCACCATGCAGCAATAAGCATGTCATGGGGAGCCAGGGAAATGGCTGGATTTGCTGGAGAGAGTGGGCTAGTGTGTCCTGTAGAGTCATAATATGCTTCCAAGTGTGTTGCGATCCACAAAAGGTTGAGAACCACCTATCTAAAAGATAATAAAGTGCAAAGTGACAGGCAGTATGGATTTATCAAGAGCAAATTGTAACAAACCAATATGATAGCTTTCTTGGGTAGGGTAACAAGCCTCGTGGATAGGGAGGTGTGACGTTCCCTTCTGCAGTCTGAACCAGTGGATAGCTGCAGCACCCCAGTACCTCACTCCCAGTGTCCATCTTGCACGTGTCCCTGCTCTGTGAACCTCCCACTGCTGGATCAGCCTGCACACAGCCTCTGGCGAGCAAGTGATCCTTGACTTACTGAGGAAGTGTGTCTAGCCAGCCACTTGTGGGATTATGCAATAGAATGATTCAGCAAACACCCCCTGTTACCCAAGTGCTGTTTTACAGAATTCAGGGTTGCCTGCTGGACTCTGCAAGCTTCTATGTTCATCCATTTATCAAAGAAATTAATGTGCACCCTGTCTGTCACTCTAAATGTGAAGTCTTAACACGTGCAAGTATCGTACACTGTTATAGATAAAATGAACGGATATTTACTAAGTACAGAAAAATTTTGAGTCATTACGAGGCAGAGGAATATGTCACATTTGATCAGGAAGAAATACAAACCAATCACTTTCTAAACTAAACTTAACACTTTGAGTAACCTTACAGTTTTAGATGGTTCTGGTCTCAGGCTGCTTATTTGACCTCCTGCCAGGCTCTCCCCTGCTTTCAATACTTCAGTTGCTTGATATTCTTCGTAGCTGGGTGGCAGGAGAGAGAGCATGCAAAATGTTGGTGATCTTTCTCCCAATGTGACAAGCTGTTTATCTGTAGGTATTGAAGTTCCTGTGGTTGGAATGGAGTTGGGGCTGCACGGTCTGTGCTCCTCACAGAGCTGGGAGAGCCAACAGCCCCAGTGTACTCCAGTTGGGAGAGTATTTGCTATGTGGAGTGAACATGGTCAGCTGGGAAGATGCAATGTGAGCTCTTCATGCCAAGCAAACAGGAAGTGGACTTCAAAAATTCCTGGTCCTTTATAAGGGGATGGGGGTGAATGACTGTGTACTTAACTGAAGAGCACAAGAGTTCAAACTGCTGACCAGAGCTGTCAGATTGGGCTTTGCGGGATATCTCCTGGAGGTTGTTTATGCAACGTAAGCAGGGGCAGTGTCTACACTGATGCTGCATTGATCAAAGTTTGTTGCAAAAAGCTTTATGCTTCTTGTTGAGGTGGTTTTATTTTTGTCAGCATAGGATAATTTAATCGATGGGAGGAGCATTGTAGTGGGTACACCTCCAAACTGTTGTTGAAGAAAGCTGACTTTTGTTGAAAAAAAAGTCTAGTATAGATAAGACCTTCATCTCTAGCATCCAATATGTTCTCTCTGCGTTGATACATATGTGCTTATCTAAGCCCACTGCAGTCAATGGAAAGGCATAACTCTTTGGTCTTACCTCTGTGATTTAAGAGGAGTTGTCATTATAGGCTCTACAAATAATGAATGAATGATGATCAACTGCACTGGATTTGCTGTTTGGATCTTCCTTTTAAAAGAAAATAGTGTACAATACTGACATGCCATTTTACATCATTATGCCACAGGGCTAACCTAAGTAGGCAGATGGGAGTAGTTCGACATCTCCCTGAGGTTTTGTTTTAGGCTGTTTGCAGACTTATTTGAAGAGAACTATATTTGTTTGCATTCAGAAGTTCTCTGCCAAACTAGAGACTTATGGGAGATTTTGAAATTCAATCGGTTAGAGTGGCAGCTGCACATTTGTGCTGGGAATTAGACATCTTATTTATATATATGGAGGTCTACATTTTTAAACACTCACTTCCGAAAATTGTGGTGTCCTTATTTTTAACTTAAGTTCTGCAGATGCAGGGGCACTGTGACAGGCCACAATGGTGGTCATAGATTGTGTACCACACACTGAACAGGCTTTTTCATCTTTAATTTCTATAATGGCTGGGATAAAAATTATAAAATCTATTAGACCATGTGGCTCAGGGCCTAAACAGTTAACCAGATGATGCTCAGGGAACAAATTTTTTCACAGCAGAGATCTGCCTTTTATGTGCTTTCAGTGATGTTTCTAGTACACCTGTGCATGCTATAAAGTGATGATGATTATGAATAATAAATGGTGCAGTGTTGCATTCTCAAGTACTTTTTATTAAGGGTTTTGTGTCCTTTTCTAAGCTGTTATTGACACTTGTTTAAACAGAAGATCAAATTAGGTGGCCGGTTGGTTTGCTGTAATATGCTAGATCAGATTGTCTTAACTCCCTGGTAGACTGAGGGTTATTACTTTGTTTCCTGTGTTCACAGTGTTCTGAATTTTCAGATGGCCTGTGTTTGATTTTATTCTATCCTCTGTGGTACAAGAAAAGTGTCTTACAAAAGATATTTATGCGTAGTGTTCCCAAAGTCTCAATTGTATCATAATAACCAGTGTCAATTCATTATCTTATAGGGCAAATGGAGCATACTGCTCCTATGTCCTTTCTTGAAGCACATCAGTCTCATACAGGGATGGAAGAAAGAGTTGGATATTAGCCAAAAGTAAACAGCATCCAATTCTATTATTTAGACAGCCCATCAGTCTGAGAGAAATTTGAAAGAAACTCTTAGCAATGGTGTGCCATCTAGTGCAAACAAAGGAAACTGCACACCAACAGCCTTAAACGTATGCATGCCAGGATTAGTTTTTTGCTGGCAAATGTTGGTAAACATTGATTTTTACCATTCACATGCAAAATAACAATATTTCCATTGATCGTAATCAACATTTAAGATAGGCAAAGGAAGAGAAATGCTGCTTGAGAAATTAATAGGGTCCCCATCTGAATATGTCTAAAATGTGTAGCTATGCTGGCATTTAATACGGCTGGAGCTGGGATGCCAAGTAGGGTAGCTTTAACTTCTTAAATCTGAAGATCTATTGTCATTAAATAATTATTTCCTTACCCCTTCTCCCCCATGATTTCACACGACTGAACATTTACATAATCTTTAAAGTGCTAAAAATCACTGTTGATACTTTCTATTGAAATTATTAAATGAAAATAATTCTGCTACCCATTTAATGTGTGGCAACACATTTTCCATGCCTTAATCAAACATAAAAATAGAGAGAAACCCTTTTAAAGCAAATGACAGTACTACCCCCACCCCCTTTTTTAAACATTCTGGTTAACTGAAGGGTATTTGCATCTAACAGTAGTATATGAGCATAATGAAATACTGTCCCATGTACCCCAGTTACCCATTTTTCCAAATCTACATGTCCCATAAACCCTTTGTTAAAGCAGAATTGTGGTTTACTAAGCCCATGTCTGTAATGTGGGTGCTACTGCAGCGACGCAAGAGGGTTTTCCCCTCGATGCAGTAACTCCACATGCACACACCCCCGGCCCCCACCCCCAGATAATGGTTGCTGGAAGCATTCTTCTGTGACCTAGCCATGTCTACACTGGAGGCTTTGGTTGACATACCTGCTGTGCTCAGGGTTTGGATTTTTCAGGGTTCTGAGCTCAGTTGCTGGGTTGACCTAAGTTATAAGTGTAGACCAGGTCTAAGATAGCAATGAACTTCTAAGCCAGCAAATAGTAAAATGCTTTAAAAGACCTGGCCTAGTGGAAGAATCAGTCAGGTTGCTCTTAGAGAGTAAGTTTAGGTAACAGATACTGGCTCTCAAATTCAGCCTCCAATGCCAGTAGCAACTGAGTTCGTTCTTTACTACATGAATGATGTCTTTCCTGCTTCTATTTTCTCCTTTCTTCTGTCAGGTAGAGGAAATGTCAGTGACAGATTCTCTCCCGTATTTATTGTGAAGATAATGTGTTGTTGACTCTTGCTGTCTTGCTCCCTGGCTTTCCCTTTCCTCAAATTTCCTTCCCTCCTGCTCTTGGTGGTTATAGAATATATTTTAGATTTTTTTCATGCCCATGTAACAATATACTGGTATGTTCTGTGGTATGAGCCTGGTTATAGGTTTTGTACAACTGCAGAACCAGAAGAACTAAATTTCTGGTAAAGGGTCTGACTACCAGTCAGTAGGATAAAATTTGACCTTCAATAAATATTTGCCAAGTTTCTCTAATCCTTTCTTCTGTTTTCATCTTCAAAACTAACATTTTAAGACTTTATAAAATATATTTAATGTTCAGACTGCCATTTTGTGAGTAATGTTATACTAACAAACTAAACTGGATAGCACAGGTCTCAGAAATAACTCAGTAACAAACCAGCCTAGACTAGAAAGCATAACTCTTGCAAATACTATTAGTATAATTGCCACCTGTGCAGCCCGGCCCTCAGGAATACCAGTTACAGTAACAAACCAGCTCATATGGCTTAGCTGTCTTGAACAGTGCTTGGATATAAACCAACAAGCGTTCATATGTGGTCATGAAATTAAAAGAAACAGAGTGTGCACTCCAGCCCTTCTGAGGAAACTTTCCATACAATATAAAAAAGAGTAAAGGGCCAAGAGCTGAGCCTTGCAAACTTAATTGAGGATATGTGCAGGGAAAGAGTTATCACCAGAGACAAAAAAAGAGAGAGGGCACTTTAGTAGCTTAAGAAGGGAATCATAATAGGACACCTAAGGAGAATGTGGAGAGAGAGGTGGGTACTATCATTAGCAAGAACAACTTTCAGGTTTCTCTCGATGTTACTAATGAGCAAACAGGGCTGATCTGTAGTGCAAGTGACTTGTACACATGCAGAACATCCCATTTGGGTTAGTGATCAGGTGTATTGTAGTAAAATCCAGTTCTCCAGTTTCCTTCACAGATCTTGTGAATGTCAGTCTAACTGTAGCTCTCTGCAATTACACAAGTGGCCAGCAGCCTCATACCCTAATTCTTTGTTAGAACTTGTTTCTTCTATTATAAACTCATACAATGTGGGGGGCCACACTGGAAGGCAGGACACCTGTCATGGGCCATGCGGCAGCACGGGTTCCCCAGCCCTTTCCTCCTTCATGTTCAGAGCAAGAAAGTGTCATTTTGCAATCCATTTTCTGATCATAACCAAAAAAAAAAAAATCCTGCTTCAGCCTGCAAGGCCATGAGTTTGACACCCCTACAAGACAGGTTTATGTATTTGGCAAAGCTCTCCATCAACCTTGGCAGGTAGTAGTTATCTCCCTGGCAAAATAAGCCTTCTGTAAATCTGTCCAGTTTAAAGTCTTTTCACTTCAGCAAAAAAACCAAGGAGTCGTATGGCACTTAAAGACTAACAGATTTATTTTTCACATGAGCTTTCATGGGAGAAAATCCCACTTCGTCAGATGCTTCACCCACCATCAGCATCTCTTGACTGCAGTGCTTTGAGGTGAATCTGAGTCTCAGTGGATCAAGTCCCATCCACCCCACAAAGTGGGTTAAACTGTAAGTTTCATGGTGCCTAGACCCTAGAGTACATGTCCCTGGCTTTTCCAGCAAAGTTGTAGCCATAGAGGTGTTCTGCTGGTGCTTGGCAACTTCAGCCTCTTCTCGTAGGCTGGCACCTGAGTTCCTCCTTTTTCTTGGAAAGAAGTATTATTACACTCCTGGTTCAGAGAAAATACCTCTTGCTCCTAGAAGCCTTTGGTAGCTTGTTACACTTTGCTCTGCTCTGCTTCTCCTCTCCCCAGCCTCTAGCACGGGTGGGTCTTTTACTAGGGCTGGAGCAGCCTTTGCCTAGCCTCAGGTGTGTCTAATTATGCTGTAATCACCTTTCCCCTGCCTGCAGGGAAGAGGACCTTTACCGTTCTGAGGCTCACTTATCTGCCCTCGGGCACCTTTTTATAGCTCTCTGGCCTGACTTTGTCACAATATGTTGCAGCTTTTGCAACATTAAGGTTGGGATTCACAGTTCATTTGACTTGCTCTAATTTTGTTGTTCTGCTTTCTAACAGAAGACACGAGTTCACTTGGTGTATCAAGTTCTCTGTCATTCAGTTAGCTCACCATGAATAATTGAAACACCCATGGCTTCCCCCCTATAACTCCTGCTCCTTCCCCAGGGTCCTATCTATAAGCCTCAGTGCCTGGGAGCTGTCAGTTGTGAATTCTCCTCTGGGGATGCCAGCTCCTATCTGAAAGTTCATTTCCTGTGCAAGTCCTGACTTGTTTTGCTGAATCATAATCTCTGAGTACAGTTGTAAGATCAATTGGAAAGTGGGGTTGCCAACAGTCCCTTATTATGAGGGACTTCCTTTATTTTTTTCATTTCTTACAACAAGATCAGGAGGTGCTGAGTGCTGTAAAAAGCAGCAAGAAATACCCCTGGTGAAAGTAGGTGAGTACTACTTATCTTTATTATTATTATTTAGTAATAGTATCGGGAGGAGGGTATTAAGAAAACAGTTCTTTTTAAATACAGTGTTGGCAACCCTAAAAGTTCCGGTCAAAGATGTGAGAAATAGTATGTGCATAATTGAAAATTGTATCACATTGTAATGCATAGGCACAAGAGAGCAAGGAGAAAGCTGTGTTCTCAAACTTAACTTTGGCATTTCCTGATACGCTGCATTTAGGTTTTTTGTTGTGAACTTTTTACTAAGCAAAGTTAAAATACAGTGTTAACATACTGCTTGGTACATTACTTGTTCCTTATTTAGAATCATGTATGTAGTCAAAGAACCTTTCTTCTCTGAGTATGCTAAAAAAGGTTTCTAAACACCCTTTCTCTTTTGGGCACTTGTCTTGTGTGAATATTTGGTATGAAAGCTTTCCCATTACAAAGACAATTCATATTGGACTATACCACAATTCCATAGGAGCAACCGTTACATTTTTCTGGTAATATGATGGCTCTTAATTGGATTGAAATGCCACCTATGCAATAGTTAATATAAAGAAAAAATTTTTTTTGTGATGACATAAATTAAAGATGTATGGAATTACAAATAAATATGGAACTTGTCTTCATATTAAGATTTCACTATGTTTGAATTGTTAACCATGCAAAAGTAATATTGCAAAAATATATTCCTCTGCATTGAATATGAAATTAGCATATCTATTGTTACAAAGTTGACGCACTGAAATTTTGTAACTGAAGCTGTTATTCAAAAAGCAGAATGTTCAGTCATAGAATCAGAGCTGCCATAGAGAGGTAAGATTGTCTTGATTGGTCATCATTTCTTTCCTATTCATCAGTTTTAAATAGGTAAGGTATGGCCAGTGATTAATAAAACGATGAGTTGTGTTGTATTCCTAATTCTAGTATGTGAAATGCTTCATACTATATTGTGAATAAACCTGCTAAACTTAACTTGGCCTGAATTAGAGTTGTGGCAATTTATTTTGGGTACAAAGAGAAAACATTGATGATGGTCAAGGGTTAGGTCACAGAGTAAGATGGTGCCTTGACCTCAGTGACATCCAGGAGTTCAACTGAGTGCCTCACTCCAGGACCATGAGTGAACTTTGCATACGGGAATCATTCTGTAATATGAGATCTTTAGCAGAGAGCATCAGAGGTTTTCAGACTTTGCAGTGGTTTCCAGTGTTGCCAATGGCCAGGGACTGTGCTCCTGTTAGTTGGTGGGTGTGACTACTCCTCCTGATTTGATAGCCTTTCTTTCTCTTGCAGAGAGTTCTGCTTGAGAAGAAGCAGAGGAAGAAACGTCTTGAGCCCTTGATGGTGCAGCCGAATCCAGAAGCAAAACTGCGTAGGTCAAAGCCCAAAGGGTGTGAGGAGCAGACTCCCTTAGTGGAGACTCACACCCCTGGCCACAGCGATGTTGTCCTCCATGGTACGTAGTCATCCTGAGCAGCAGACATTCTTAATAATGCTAGTTTATTTTACTGATTTTTTTTTTGGTGGGGGGCACAAGAAAAGAGCAGTAGTACAGCATCATTTGTTCCTTGTCCCTCATCTCACTGCTAAGCAGCATTGTGTTGTAAAAACTATAAACCTGAACTGGACTCTGGTGACAGATTAGCTATCTAGACTGGGAAAGTACATCCACATCTGAATGATCTCTCTTTGGAGTTGAGCCAAAACCATCTGGCTGAACAGAAGTGCACATGGGACTGTTTAGTTTCCTCCCCTACTGTGCTCTTTAGTAGTGGTCTCAGAAATGTAGGGAGCTGTAAATCTGAAGCAGGAGAGATTCATTGGCTTTTTCTGATGCAGTGAAAGGAGTAGAGGGAATAAATGAACAGCAGCAACATATATTATTCTTCAAGGCTAGAGCCCTCAAAAACTACCATAAGAGGCTGATTGGGAAGAGGAAGATAGTACAGCGGTTGATGAATATTGAATTTAGCTTTCTTATTTTGCCCTGTCTTTGCTAGTGTTCTTTGCACACGTTGGGCTTCTGCCACAGCCCAATTCCTACTATCCCTGTGAGGGAGTAAACTGCCCTCTGCCAGTAACAGGGAGTTTTGCATTTTCTTTCATCCCAGGCCATGTTTACACTACAGAGCATACAGTGGTACAGCCGTACTGATGCAGCCGCTCCTCTGTACAGTCAATCATATACAACATAGTGCTATCCACACTGGGATTTGTGTCAATGTAACTTTTGTCACTTGAGGTGTCTTCATACCACTGAAAGACATAACGACAAAGTGATGGTGTAGATGAGCCCTCAGTCCTGGAGTTCCTCTCCACTGTTCTGTTAATGCACCCTAATCTCAAGTTAATTACAAATCCAAGTGCTGAATGATAGGAGAAGCTTTTCAAAGCCTTGTCTGTGCAAAGAGAATCCATCTGCTTTATGTCTTATAACATGGCAAGGAGTCGGCCCTGCACATGGTGAGGAGAGGACAGCAATATAGCTGTGAAATGTCGTGGCAAGAGCTTCATGGTCTCAGACCATGACAGTGAAATAATGGAAAGAACCATTGGGGACAGTAAAGTAGCAGGGAAGCAGTGATGAGCTCACAGTGGATATTTCTACACTATGGGCTTAAGTCAGTTTAAGCAGGCTTAATTCGTTTTAAGCAAAGCCCTGGCTGCATTTGGGGTTCATTAAGTAGACTTAAGGGCTTCCTGAAGTTGACTTAATAACTCTCACTCTTTAAGTCAACTTAGGCATTAAGTTGACTTTATTATTTTAGCAAAGTCAACTTAAGCAAACACATTTTTTATTAGGATGCTTTCTAAAGTTGACTTAAGCAAGAGAAGGAGGACTCATTAAGTCGACTTAACAAAGGCAACTTAGCTTTTGTAGTAGACATAGCCAGTGAAAGCCCCACAGTCCTGTGGAAGAAGCACAAAAAGTACAACAACAGTCAGGATCCTTGCATCCTATCAGGGAGACAGCAGGTTGTGCCTTTGGGTTTTGTGATGTGTTGTATGCAGATATCATGACCTGAAAAGGGTAAAAATAAATGTATTGATCTTACTTGTTGCTCTTGGAAATATATTGTGTCTTCAAAATGAGAAGAGAGAATAAAAACATCCCTGAGTCAAGAAACTAGATGCTACAGAAGCCGGAGAAAAGAGGGATGAAAATTGGACAGCTTCCTCAACCTTGAAGCTACTTATATATTTTCAGACCAAAGATTTTTAAGACGGAGTGAAGGTCATAAATGTGTCAGTAACCTAAAGCTAAAACTTCTGAGTAAACCCTTGAAGTTTTAAAATACAAAACCAGCAGAAAGCCAAGAAATCCAGATCAAAGATTGCACATAGAACAAAGTCTAGAGGGTTTGGAATTGCAGAGTGATGGAACCACAAGCAACACTGATTCTCCCGTATCCCTGGCGTACAGTGCACCCTTTGTGTAAAGTCTCTATGACAAGAATTGCACCATCAGTATCTCTATATCAGGGGTGGCCAAACTTACGGAACTCAAGAGCCACACAAGTTGATTATTAAACCTTCGAGAGCTGTACTGAAGCATATAGCCACACCTACTTTTACATACTCCAAAATTACTAACTTTAATAATCATTGCACACTTTAATTTTACTATAAAAAGAGGTAAAACATTGATCCTACTAATGTCAGATTCTAATAATTACTTAAGGTTACCATGAAAATTAGGCCTATACAGTAAAAACTTAGCTGCTGCTTGATATAGAAGACTGCAGGCTAGTGGCACAGTTTTTAAAATCCTGACCATGCCGCCAGAGGCATTGCTGGGGTGGGGAGAGACCCAGGGCATGGGACCAGCCCCTGCCCCCAGCGGGCAGGCTCCGCCCCCAGCTGGAAGACCCTGTCCCCTGGCCAGAGATAGGGCCGTGGGGGGCCGTGCCGCCGCAGGCAGCTAGGCTGCGGCGTGGCCCAGCCAGAAGCGGCTGCTGGAGGCTGGGCCCGCACCCGTGGTTCCCAATCCCTGGCCGGGGATGGGGCCGCTGCAGGCGGCTGGCCGGCCAGGTCCTAGATCCCTGGCTGGGGACGGGGCTGCCACTGCTGCCGCAGGCAGCCAGCCGGGGCCCAGATCCTCGGCCAGGGATCCGGGGCCTGGCCACCAATGGACGTGGCCGAGGATCGGGAACCGCAGGTGCGGGACCAGCCTCCAGCGGCCACTTCTTGCCCAGCCCCGCTGCAGCCTAGCCACCTGTGGTGGCGTGGCCTCCCCCTGGTCCTATTCCTGGCTATGGGTGGGGCCTGCCGGGTGGCCAGCCGGGCCCCGGATCCCCGGCCCAATTGGGCCGGAGATCCGGGGCACTGGAGTTGGGACCCATGGCACGTGCCCCGGGGTGCCCAACACCAGTGACGCCCCTGCATGCCTCACTTCTCCCCACTGTCCTGACCCATGTCTGAACTCCTAGGCTGGGGCTGCTTTCCTAAACTGATTTGCTGATGTTCTTCCAGGAGCCACAGTTTTTCATTCAAGAGCCACTTGTGGCTCCCGAGCTGCAGTATGGCCACGCCTGCTCTATGTGGTTAACTTTGTGTATACTGTACATTGGTTTTACCAAAACCCAGGTAGCAGTCATGTACAGTTTGGCATCTTGCCTACAGCTGTGGTCACCTTAACCTCATTCAGTATGACTCAAATAGTGGAGTGTTAATAGCCTAACAGCAAGGTGATTAACACAAAACATGACTGCTGTAAACAGTGGAGGATTAAAATGGCTGCCCATAAATGAAATACATCTAAGGTTTCTGTGTGCTTTACGTGCATCAGTTAATGTAAACTCACAACCCCTTTTGAAAATATAAGTATTATCATCTCCATTTAGAGATGGAAAGACTGGAGCTCAGTGAGGTAAAGTGACTTTTGCCCAAGGTGACACAGGAAGTCTGTATCAGAATCAGATTTAGAATCCAGATCTTTGGACTGCTAATCTTGTAAAATCAATGCCAAAACTAAGAATTTGGGCACCTGGGGCGCGTCCGGAGCAGAAAGCAGCCTTAGAACGAGTAGTGCCTGGAGCAAATGGCACGGAACGCACCCTTTGATCAAGCAATGAAATGGAGCCACTCTTTGCCCTGGTCCCCCTGTCCTAGTTATGGCCCTGTGTAAAATAGTATGTTTCTTTGGAAAGACAGTTTTTTCCCCTGTTGTGGAACATGTCTGGGCACTCAGATGCATCAGTGTTCTAAATAGGTGTATGAGCAGAAAGAGATGAAATGAGATGCCTTCTTGACATTAGTGTGACATGCCTTACAGTCAGCCAGTTGAAAAAGCGTTGAGATTTCTCCGTTCCGTTTCACTTTTGCCTGCAGGCATTGATGGCCCAGCTGCCTTCCTGAAGCCAGAAGTACAAGAATTGGGGACCAAACTTCAAATCCTTTCAGTTGGATCTTCCACAACAGAAGATGATACAAATCAGGACAACCATGAAGAAAGTCTGGTTGATACAGCTGCCAAGCCGGATCTGCAGGAAATCCTACAAAAACGAGGTGAGAGTTGGCTACATAAGCGTTTGAACAGGGGTCTCTGTCAGGGTTTCCCAGTTTATAATTTTATGTTTTGTTTAATTAGAAAACTAAAAATCATGAGGAATCATCTCACAATATAAGTGCGCATGTAAGCGTCCATATACGAAGGCAGCCAGGAATTTCTAGAACACACATTGGCAGATGAGTAACAGTAATTCCCTTGTCTAAGATGCTAATAGTAACTGGCATGTATCTATCATGTTTTAAAAGGAAGTTGGTCACAAATTGCCACTTTGGGTTTTGGCAAAATCCAGGAAAATTTTATTCCACGTATTGATCTACTGCTATGTTAAAAACACAATATAGTTCTTAAGTATTAGAAACCTCCATAATCAACAATGCAGTAGTTACTTAACTACTCAGGAGACCTGTAGGAAAGGTGCCTTTCCTGATTCAGAGGACATCCCAAACAGCTGGCTTAGAAAATACGGATTAAGGTTTACTGTCAGATACTGTGTCCCATTGAGCAATTTCTCATCAGAATGTCCGCTGCTGCCAAGTGTATCACGTCCTTGCCAGGGCTGCAGGAAGTCAGTTGTGTGCTGTCTAAATATTTTGCACTAAAATACAAGTGGATACCATGTAGTTGGACACACAGTTTATATTATCTTGTGGTGCCTCTCATCTAAAAGGCTCCTAAAGGACTAAATAAATGAGTTATGTTTCAATTTGTAGAAATCATTTCGTCCACCACTCAGAAGCAGCAGTTGTTTACCAGTGAACAATGCATTACCCAGGAGTTAGGTCAGGAAGTGTGAGAGATTATCTGATTGAAATTACAGGGGAAATTTAGGGAGGCAGAATGTAAATACACATATTAGAATTTGGCCAGAACACCGGGGTTAACGCCTTTCCTCTTTCAAAACGCTCCTTGGGATGTTTACCGACAAGTAGTCAGGAACTTAGGTTTACATCTCCTCAAGCACATCATATCTCCAGAGAAGCCCCATATGTGCACTACCATATTGGGACACTGCATTGATTCTCAGGGAAGAATGCAAGTTTCAGGATCAACAAAACTATGTACTACACCACTTCCTGTGCTTGCCCATTCCTAACTCTGCTTGCCATGGGAAATCAGGTAGGGTAACAAAACAATGTCAACTCCAAGCAGATTATGCCAGGGACACTGTGGTTTAAACCCTGCTACAAGTTTTTTCCCTGTAGCAACAGAATTCTACCAGTCTTTGGTGTCTCAGGGAGACAAATCCCATCAAAGGACAGGGTCTGCTCAGGGTTTAAAAGCTGCTGTAGCAAAGCTACATTGAACTCCTCTTGATGGAACACACCTTGGCTTCTGAGGAGTCTGGTTTCCCCTTTGCTGGATATGCTGATGCAAAGTGCAGCTCAGATGACTGCTGGAACCTTGGCAGCAGCCCCAGAGAGATGGCAACTTCTAAGAAAAAAAGCTTTTTTCCCTTACCAAGAAAAAGAAGAGGGGTCAGTCACCACGTAAATCTCAGTCCAGAAGATTTTGGGTTCCTTAAGGGGTGCTTGACCCCCTCTTCTTATGTGGTATTGATGCATTGGTACCAATTTCACTCAGTGGCTCAGACTGAAATCTGTACCATAGAGTCAGTGCCGCATAAGAAGTCATGTGCTATGAAGTTTTCCATGCACAGAGTGTCTCCTTCCTCAGTGCCATCCAACATGTCTCAGCACCTTGAGATACATAGGACCCTACCTGCACTCTGGTGCCATTCTGTACTACAGCTCCAGTGTTAGAGCATCTGTTAAGTACTGCATACACCAATTCCTCCTTGGCACCAATCCACAACCCCAGCTACAGCCCAACTCAGGCTTTGACTGTAGGCTACCATAGCTCTCCACCATTCTCAAGATTCTTTTACCTAGAGGATCTTCTCATATTGGACAAAGCAGAGTCTTCTATACTCAGTAGTTCTACTGGAGCCCTCTCTTGGGTACTGCACAGAAAGCTGTGATCTGACTTCCAACGCTTGGTACTGGCATCGGTACCTGAAGGCCCCCACTCTTAGCCCAGGAGTTGATACGTCTGACTCGGAGGTCTCTGTGCAGGGCTCTACCTTGGAACCATACCATCATGCCCCTCTTGAATCCATTTGCTGAAAAGGGGCTTCCAGAGCTCACCAGGCATGCTATACATTGGGAATACTCCTGGGGGTCCTTCACCCATCCACCTCTTCAGTGGGTTCACTGGACCCCATGGGGGCACTTTGCTGTACAATTCTGCCATCTCACCTTGCTGTCAGTGACTGACTATCCCACTTCCTACCAGCCTGGAAGCATATGATGGAGTAATGGGTATCTGAGGTGGGTGGCATGCAACATTGCATCCACTTCCACTATATCACCCTGCGCCCCCCCCCCCATCACTTTCCTGCGTCTTTACAGGACCCCCTTAACAAGGAGCTCTTACAGCAGGGGGACCTATCTTTCCTGCTCTTGGAAGCAATTGAGCCAGTTTCCCTTGAGTTTATCAGAAGTAGGTTTTAGTCCAGCTATTTCATAGTCCTAGAAAGGGGTGGAGGATGGAGACTGATTCTTGATCTAAGACATTCAAATACCTATGTAATTTTCATAATACTTCAGGGTGTGACACTTGCCACCATAGTTACATTCCTAGGTTTGGGATACTAGTTCATTGTCTTTGACCTCCAGGTCACCTGCTTTCATGTAGCTATCCAACCCTGCCACAAGGCTATCCCACATTTTCTACTAGACTTAGATCATTATCTATACTGAATCTTCTCCTTTGGGTTTTCTACAGCACTGAGGGTCTTTACAAAGGTCCGTTCAGTGATAGCAGACTATATGTGTCAGTGAGGCATCACGATATTCACACACTTGGATGACTGACTGCTTGGTGGTCGTTCAGCGGCCTTGCAAGCACTTGGAAGCCATCAGTGGTCTAAGAACTAGGTCTGAGTTTTTGCCCATCCTACCATGCCCAGATTCCTTAAAGTCTTGCACAACTTGTTGCCCCTGTACAGAACTCCACTCCTCCCTGGGACATTAATTTCATTCTCAGTGTTACATGGAAGCTTCCCTTTGAATCAGTCTACCTGTTCCATCCTCTACTTCTCTCAAGTTATCACTTGAGATGAGTAAAGTGGATGATTGGAAAAAGGAATATAGTACTTATCTTCAAGAAAGAGAAAAAGGAGGACCTGGGGAACTACAAACCAATCAGCCTGACCTCAATCCCTGGAAAAATCATGGAGCCAGGTCCTCAAAGAATCCATCCTGAAACACTTGGAGGAAAATAACAGTAACATGGAACAGTAAGCATGGATTCACCAAGGACAAATCATGCCTGACCAACCTGATTGCCTTCTGAGATGAAATGACTTGATATGTGGATGCAGGAATAGACGTAGATGTGATATACCTCGACTTTAGCAAAGCTTTGGATATGGTTTCCCACAGCATTCCTGTCAGCAAGTTAAGGAAGTATGGTTTGGATGAAGGGACCGTAAGGTAGACATAAAGCTTACTAGGTCTTTGGGCTCAGCAGGTAGGAATCAGTAGCTCAATGTCTGAGTTGGTCCTGGGGCCAGTTCTGTTCAACATCTTCATTAATGATCTGGATGATAGGATAGATTGTACGCTCAGTAAGTTTGCAGATGACACCAAGCTGTGGGGAATGGTGAACATGCTGGAGGGCAGGGATGGGATTCAGGGAAACCTAGACAAATTGGAGCATTGGGCCAAACAAAGTCTTGTGAGGTTCAACAAGGATAAGTGAAAAGTCCTGCACTTAGGACGGAAAACTCCCATGTACTGTTAAAGGGTGAGGACTGATTAGCTAAGTAGCAGCACTCTAGAAAAGGACCTGGGTGTTATGGTGGATGGGAGACTGAATGAGTCAACAATGTGCTCTTGTTGCCAAAAAAGCCAATGGACCATTGGGCTGCATCAGTAGGAGTGTTGCCAGCAGATCGAGGGATGTGATTATTCCCCTCTATTTGGCACTGGTGAGGCCACATCTGGAATACTTTGTCCAATTTTGGGCTCCGCCCTACAGAAAGGATGTTGACAAATTAGAAAGAGTCCATCTGAGAGCAATAAAAATTATTTGGTGGTTGGGGCACATGACTTAGGAGGAGAGACTGAAGGAACTAAGCTTATTTAGTCTGCAGAAGAGAGGACTGAGGGGGGATTTGATAGCACCTTTCAAATGCTTGAAGGGATGCTTCAGAGGGAACTAGGTTGTTCTCCATAATAACAGAGGACAGAACAAGGAGCAATAGCTTCAAACTGCAGCCAGGGAGGTTGAGTTTGGATATTAGGAAACACTTTCTCACTAGGAGGGTGGTGAAGCATTGGAATGGGTAACCTAGGGAGGTGGTAGAATCTCCATCTTTGGAGATTCCTTCCAGCCCTATGATTCTATGATACTATGAATAAGAGAACTCAGTGTGCTCCTGGAAGACGCACTGTTCAGTACCTTTTATATACACAAGGTCATGCTACATCCTCATCCTTGTTTCTTCCCTAAGGTGTCTTCAGAATACCATAAAATTCATTTATTAGTGGTCTGTCCAAAGCCTTGTGGCTTGAGCGAGGAATCTAGTCTATGCACACAGTAGACAAAAGCAGTGCTTTCATCTTCTACTTAAACAGAACCAAAGCCTGTAGGACCTTTTCCATAATCTTTGTATCCCTTGCTGCAAGTATGAAGGACAGCTCATTTGCACACAAGGACTATGTCTCCACTAGCCAAAGCTAGTTCAGATTTGTTAGTTCGAGCTAAGAAGGTTGAGGTTAGTTCAAACTAATGTCCTGCTTATAAATTTGAATTAACAACATTTTCTGATTTGAACTAACATTTAATTTGAACTAGAACACATTTTTAGTTCAAACCAACGGCCTTAGTTCAAGTCAACATCACACTTATTAAGTTCAGACTAAGCACTGGTACTAACTAGTTTGAACTAAGCATTGCTTAGTGCATTGCTTAGTTCAAACTAAGCAAAGACTAGTGTGGTCATAGGCTAAATTGGTCCGGATTAAATCTCCTTAGTCCAGACTAATTTGGCAGTGTAGACATAGCCAAAGACTATCAAAGTGGGTCTCAGGTTGCATCTTGACATTCTCTGAGACTGTGACAATACAACTGCCTCACAGTGTGACAGCACATTTGACTAGGACTCAGTCATCATCTATCATCTATTCTCCTGAAGTTCCCATGACAGAAGTCTACAAGACTGGAACTTTGTCCTCTGTCCATATGTTTGCCAGGCATTGTCCTTTATTACCTGCTTTCAGAGCTGACAACATTAGGTGATAAAGTTGTCTGATCTGCCTTGGATTTGCCTCCTGCCTCCTCAATGCCTACCTCCACCCTGAGTTACTGCTTGAGAGTCTGCTATGGTTCTGCACTTTTAGGGACATATCTTGAAGGAGAAGACTTCACTTACCTGTCCGTCTGAAGGGCTGCTCCCCAGAACCAGTCTAGTGTGCTGCTGTGACTTCCTGATTCCCACTCTTGAATCCCGATTTGCCCTGCTTTGCCAAGTGGCCCCTCACTCCTGAGTCAGCCAGCTTCAGCCTCTCATGTGCAGTCAGTCCCAAGCAGTTGGCGTATGCCCTCTGGCTACTCAAGGGACCATTCGCAAGCAAGCACCCAGGGCCCTAGATAGTATCATGAGAGCCACTGTCTACAGAGATTGGGACCCACTCCCAATCGCCATACAGTCAAGTCTGTCCATTTAATAAAGAAATGGATCATGCCCAGGCTTCTTCACTTACACCCTCTAAAGGCCACACAGCTTTAGATAAAACTACTACTAGTTTATTGATCAGATCATAATTCTTAAGTGAGAATGTGGCCAACCAAGGCAGAAACATAATATAAATGAGTCAGGAGAGACCACAGGGAAATGGTAAAACACGCATACTAACCTAATACTTCTACCTAAACTGATTTCATAGTGCAAGTTTATGCTCAAGGTGTTTGGCTGTCAGATGTTTGTACAGCCAGTCTCTCGCTGAGGTCAGGCAGAGCCCAGATCTTGCTTGAAGTTGTTGCAAGATGAAGATCCCCAGCAAAAAGCCCCAAGTCATTCCAGGTGTCTCTCTCTGTTTTCACTCCCCCTCACTCCTACTCTACTGGGCAGAGGTGATCTTTGTCCAATCTAAGCCACCTCAGTTAGCATATCTTTGTTGCCTTCTCTTGGTACTTGCTCACTCACAGCTTTGGTTGTTTACATGTTGTTGGAAGAAAGCTCTGTCTGTTTCCCACCCCCCAAGCCGTGTTACACATCTGTACACATGCACAAGGCTGCAGGAAACTTTTATCATCATAGTAATCATGTAGAATAGGCTATAAGCATCCATAAAGAAACATTGCATGGTGTAATTGGCAACAAATTATACAATCACAGTGTACAACAGAACAGAAAAATCATATAGACCAGCAATTCCCAATCTTTTCCTTTGTGCAGACCACTACATCATCATTGAAAGCTTTTCTGGACCACCATGTAAGCAAACCATTTAAAACATTTTTTTAATGGAGCCTATGGCTGATGAGAGTCAAACTTGTATATCAGGAGGTATTAAGAACTCAGCTTTTTCTAATAATTTATTATGCTTGCTCATAAACATTGCACTTGCCACCAGTGGCGTTGCTAGCATTGGGCACGCTGGGGCACGTGCCCCGGGTCCCAACGCTGGTGCCCCGGATCTCCGGGCCAATCAGGCCGGGGATCCGGGGCCCGATCCCCAGCCGGCCGCGGCTGTGCCGTCCCTGGCTGGGGATCTGGGGCCTGGCTGGCCGCCGGGCAGGCCCCACCCCTGGCCAGGGATAGGGCCAGGGGGAGGCCACACCGCCGCGAGCGGCTCGGCCGTGGTGCGGCCAGAAGTGGCCGCTAGAAGCCGGGCCCACGCCCACAGCGGCAGGCAGCCAGGCCCCAGATCCCCGGCCAGGGACGGGGCCGCCGCGGCCGCTAGCAGCCAGGCCCCGGATCCCCAGCAGGCTGCCTGCAGCTGCGGCGGCCCTGTCCCCAGCCTGGGATCTGGGGCCCAGCCGACCAACCGCCCGTGGCGGCAGCGGTCCCGTCCTCCTCTGGGGATCCGGGGCCTGGCCGCCCGCTGCCACTTCTGGCAGCGCCGCGCCGCGGCCTAGCCGCTCGCAGCCGCGTGGCCTTCCCCTGGCCCTATCCCTGGCCAGGGGGTTTGGCCTGCCCCTGGGGGTGGGGGCTGGGCCTGTGCCCCGGGTCCATTGCCCCCCCCCAGCAACGCCTCTGCTCACCACAGTGCATTTACCAGCACCTATACCCAGGGCTGTCACTGGCACCTGGCATGGGGGCACACGCCCCAAGTCCCAGTGCCTTGAGTGTCTTGCATGCCCCCCTGCCTCTCCTGTCCCTGTCCCCAGCCAGATATCTGGGGCCAGGCTGGCCGTGGCAGCATCTGCCTCTCCTGGTCAGGTATCCAGGGCCAGGGCCGCTGCGGCAGCCACTGCCTCACCCAACCCCGGTTCTGGCTGGGGATCAGGGGCCAGGCTGGCAGCAGCAGGAGCCTGGGCCCCTGAATCTGGATCAGGGGCAGGGGGTGGGAACCAGGCCCGAGCCCCAGGTCTTACACCCAGGGCAATGACGCTCCTACATATGCCTGCATTAATCATCTTCCCTTCCTCTCTCAAGGACCACCTTCATTACCCTCATGGACCAAAGGTTGGTGGTCACTGATATAGACCATAACACAGGGAGCAGAGATTTGCATCCTGTAAAAGTCCAATAACTTGTGTTCTCTGAGATATTTTTTTTCCTGTGGATGATGTACCTCCTGCTCTCTTTAGTCTTCATTGCAGAGTCTCTGGCTTCACAGTTAAGAAGGAACTGAATAGTGGTCATTCTGTGCCTTCTACCATTCTTGTTTGAGAGCATGAGGAGCTGCTCTGTGCAGGCATGGGCCCACAGCCATAGCTTTACAACCTCTGGTCAAGAGTGCATAGGTGTGGACATGTCCTGCATCCAGAGGGACATAACATGTCATACTCATGTTATGGTTCATATTTTCCACCCAGAATTCTCTTAGATACACCTCCATCATCATCTATACATAGTTGTGCTGTGGTTGCTTTGATAAAGATGAAACATCAAGACCTGGGATCTCTTCTCTACGTGGGCTACACCTCCATATTAAAGACAAGCATATTTGAAGAATTTATTTGCTGTATCAGATTAGATTGCACTGATGCTATAAGAACTGGAGAGAATCAGTGGTTGAAACAAAACTATTACAGAGTATCTGTAGGAATGAAGAATATGGTGAAGGATGTGTTAAATATAAACTAAAAAACATCATACTTATGGGGTTGGATAAACCACATTAGTCTGGATTAATTTTTTTAAAATATAATCTTGTCTGAATGAAAGTCAAGTGGGAATCCAGGAGATACAACTTTGACAGAAAACATAGATTTCGAACAGATTGTAAAGGAAGCAGGGTGTTAGAGAGGAAAATGGAAGCAACCTAGGACAAGTGCAATAACGATAAAACCGTGAACAGCTACACATCTTACATTAGGTTTTGTGCTAGCGTGCCCAGACCTATGTATATTCTGTTTAAAACTATTTTGTTTGTCACTGGGCAAAAGTGACTAGAGCTACAGGGATAGCTGCTCATTTGTAATTTTCCAATCAAACTTGTGTGGGCAGCTTCTGTTACATATGAGCATATTTAATTGAATGAAAGTATAAACTAAGCAGTATGATATGGTGTGTGTATTAATAAAAGCCAGACAGCTTCTTACTCATGTCGCTGGAGTGTTACTAGTGATATGGATTTCTACGCTCAGGAGGCACTATCCCACAAGAGAAAAACTGACAGTAGGAACATATGGGTTAATTCAGGAATATTGGTGAGACACTCAGTCTCAGCAACTACTGCAAGGGGCACCATAAAAATTGTGTATGAGACAGTTGCCTGAAATCAGGCTACTGAGTTCCTATTTTGGCACTTCAATAAGTGACCTGATTTTCAGAGATGTAGAGATATAGATGTAGGTGCCTACATTTAGGTCCCCCAGGTGGGCAAGTTTATCTTTATTGCATTAAAGACAGTTAAGATGTCATCATGGCCATCCTGATGTTACTTTTCCGTGTAAAGCAGTCACTGCAGGCATGTAGTGGCTTAAGTGAGGTTATGAGCAGGAAAGGTAACTGAGAGGAATGTGAATTAGTGTTGCCTTCTATTTGTGACACCTTTTAGAGGTTATCTTGTTGGTCCTGCATTCTCACAGGGATCTCAGACAGTTTGAATTTTGATGAAGAGGACACAGAAGAGGAGGATGAAGCTGGAAAGAGGTCAGGATCTCGATCGCCATATTCTGAATCTGAGAGACCGGGTTCTGCAACCAGCCAGAAATCTGCAACAGTAAGTGTCATGAAAACAATGTTCACAATGAGTATCAGACCCAGGTTTTCTATTGCCCATGTGTAAGGTGCTGACTTGTGTCCTGCACGCAAAGAACTCACTCCCACAGCCAAAGTCTCTGTATTTTCCAGACATTAAAAAAAACCCAACCTCCACAGAAATAGTTCCTTAGCCCATCGAGGGGTACAGTTCTCCAGGGCTTTTTCTCCTTTGCCTCTCTGTCAATTCTGCTTCAAGCTACTCCTTGTTGTTTTGGCTGAGCACCATCTCCCAGGACTTTCTTCCTGGAGGCCCCTTTTTTTCCCCAGCAGGTTTTCTCAACCCTTCCCTCTCAAGGGACTCTGGCAACCTCTCCCAAGGAACTCCTTGTTGTTCCTACTTCCCTACTTCTCCTTTCTTACTGACAGCATGACTGTAGGGAACACTTGATTCCCTTTTTCAGCCACACCTGATTTAATGAACAGGGCTAGTTGGCCCCAAGCTTTGGGTCCTTAGAGAAGCAGACAACCTCTTACACCACCTCAGTGTTCAGAAATGCTAGTTCTGGTCCCTAGACTGTAAACAGAGTGCTCATACCTGAATCCAGAGGGAAGATAGGGTGTTGTTACATTCAAAGTGAGGAATATCTCCTCCAGTGTAGCATTTATCACAAGGATAAGGACCATAAGGTTGAAACATATTGTAAAAAATAAAGCTCTGTCTTTGAATGTAATAACTTCATGCTGCATCTCCTTCCCTAGCAAGCCATTCTGCTCTCTATTTTTTGGCAACTCAGGCCCAACTTCTCCTCCCTTAAAGGGATATTCTTCCCTCAGCATAAGAGAAACTTCAGGTCTGGTTTCTCCTTCTCAAAAGAGCCCTGAAACACACAGGCCTCTGATCCATCTTCCCTTCCGCAACAGAGCATTTTCCTCTCAGAATGTGGAGCCTCCTATCCAACAGACCATTTTTCTCTTAAGCTACTAGAGCCTCTGACATGATTTCACATTGCTAATGGGATAGATCTTCCCACAGGAATCAGGTGCTTCCTGCACTGCATCCCCTGAGTCGGATGTACAGCTGGGAGAAGTGGAGAACTTGGAGGAGTTTGCATTACGACCTGCTCCCCGTGGCATTACCGTGAAGTGTCGAATCACTAGAGATAAGAAGGGAATGGACCGAGGCCTCTTCCCCACCTATTATATGCACCTGGAAAGGGATGACAACAGAAAGGTATTGGGCCTAGCACACAGGCTTGAGTCCTGGGCTACTGAATTTCTAGTACAGAATCTTTGATTGTGTTGTAGAATAGTGCATGAATAGGCAAGGAACGAGTTGCTGAAAGAAGGCTCATGAAAAGAAGGAAAGGAGCGGGTCTGTATCTGGACAGGGTACCAAGCCAGCAGTTGGGAGGTGTGGAAGCAAACAGTATAAAGAAGGTGAGCTAAAGCAGTTGTGAAAGAGGAACAAAGGGTCAAGTATCTGGATGAAGAAAGGACTAGGATGGAAGGGAGCTTAAAATCTAAGCTACTGGGTGGACTAAAGTGGGATGAGATTTGGGGCTGTTTCCTCCTGGGATGGAGAGAAGGATCAGTGTGTGGAAGTGGCATAGAGCTAGCAAGAAGGGGAATGGGAGGGATCATGGGTCTGACAAAGCAGGTGGGAAGGAGTGGCCAGGGAAATGGTGATGGGGTCAGAATGATGGAGGTCAGAAATAGTGTAATGCCTGTGGGCTCTTCCAGAGTTTCCTGTTATGACCAAAGTTTTTTGTGTTTCCAGACATTCCTTCTTGCAGGGAGAAAGCGGAAAAAGAGCAAAACATCCAATTATCTCATTTCAATTGACCCAACAGATTTATCCCGAGAAGGGGAAAGTTTTATTGGAAAACTCAGGTGAGAGCCATGGTTAAAAGCCATCGACAAGCTTAGAGTTTGTGTCCATGTACTGTAAAAGAGGCTGGAGTTCTTCTCTGGTGGAGTCAGAGCCAAGGGCCGCAATCAAGTACCACTCCCAAAGGACTGATTCCACCCTCCCTTGGTTCAGTCCATACATGCAGTTTGTTCTGACAAAGTGGGATTTTCTCCTGTGACAGCTTATGCGATAAATAATTTGTTAATCTTTTAAGTGCCACTAGACTCCTCATTTACTCGGGTACCAGTATCTCTTTCAGAGAGATGACTTTGGCCATTTACATGAGGAATCCTGGCTTGATGTTTTTTCAGGTCATTTATGGTAACAGATATTTCATTAGAGCTTTTTATTGAGCTGCTGCTGGGAAACACCAGACAGGAATGTCGGGGGGGGGGCAGATACACTCTCATTTATGTCATATAGTCTCTCTTCAGGGATAAGCAGAACATCTCACTGACTCTGTTTTCCTGATCCTAGGTCCAACCTTATGGGAACTAAATTTACTGTCTATGATCATGGAGTAAGCCCAGTCAAGGCACAGGGGCTAGTAGAAAAGGCCCACACCCGGCAGGAGCTTGCAGCCATTTGTTATGTAAGTTTCTTTTTTTCCTCCTTCCCTTCTGAATTACCTCAGCCCAGGGTTTGCAGATGGGAGGCATCCTGCAGTTACAGCCATCTTGGCTGTGGTCTTGTCAAGACTTTCAGGCAAAGCTGGCCCAATATTTGTATTGGAGGCTTGTAGGGAAAACTCTGGATGCTGCAGGATGTGTTAGTGATTGTGTAGGAGGTTTTCTTAATTCTTTTTTTGAGTAGTTTCCCTACAGGTTCTCCACTGTAGGTTTGTCAGTGTCCTTGTACTGCTGATTGGAGGACTTTGGTGTCCATTCAACCCATGCGTATGCTGCTCTTCTCCTGCCGTGAGGTGCATGGGTGAGCCCTCCTCAATTCCTTCTCAAACACCCATGGCTAGAGAGGGCGCTATGAGTATCAGTTTGTGCTTTGTTAATTCTTGTAGCATTGTTAATTTTAGCTTCTCTTGAAGTTATTTTTTTCTGTGGTACTTTATTTGTATTTTATTTGGCAATGCCTAAAAAAGAAGGAAGGACTTCTCTTCTGCCAATCCTGGTGCAGGGCAGCCTCCTTGACAAGGGTATGCCTAGTGCCTCAGGCTTTGGAAAGTTCCTCAGTTGCAAGGAATCTGTTCCACTGACTAAGGGACACTCACAGTGCATTCATTGCCTGGGAGAAAAGAACATTCCACAGAAGCGTGACTTGGGTCAACATCTGATGCCTAGATCCAAGAAAGACCGAGAGCTAAGACAACTCCTGATCATGGAGTCGGCCCTTCAGCCACTGGAGTCCCAGCAAGAAATCTCACTGCAACCCTCTACTTCAAAGGGAGGTGATCCCAGAGACATGAGCCACTCACATAATGCATCCAAGAAACAGTCTGTGAGTCCCCATGGCAAGTCCTGATCAAACTGAACGTAACCTCCAAAGCCATCTAAATTGGGTACTCAGGGCACGTGCAGTACAAAACTGGCAGAGCAAGTTGGGCTGCCCAAAATCCTAATGGGAATTGGCAAAGAAATACGAGTACCATGAAGGTTTGAAAAAAAATAGATCTGCCTTGGCGAAGGCTCCATCAGTACAGACACTGGCACCAATACCAACCTCTGTGTACATAACACTAATGGATCACACTACCAGGTCCACATTAGAGTCCTGCAAATCCACAGATATCCAGATTATATATGCATCCATGGATACAACACGGATATCCATGGACCATTTCTTGTGGATGCAGATAGGACACAGATCTGTGTATTTTTCTCTGCACAGAGCTAGAGCCCTGCAAATATGCGGATATTGGCATTCACGGATATCCGCGGACGGTTTCTTGCGGATGCATGTTGGATACGGATCCACATATTTGTATTCGTGCAGGGCTCTAGTCCACATCTCTGTCACCACTGGTGCAAGTTGCTCAGCACCAACAACTAACACCATCCACACCACTGGATTTCCAGTGTACAGTAGACCTTTCGATGTCCAAGGCACTGACCTCCATCACAGTGCCCACACTGGAACCCTTAGGAGGTCATGAGACACCAAGCCACCCATACCTTTATTGTGGAATTTCAATAAAAAAAAAAAAGGACACATGCTTCTTCAGTGACAGCTTTGAGGACTTTTGAATCCCCTGAACAGGCAAGTGACAAGCTGGAGGCTGAGGTTGAGGAGGAGATCGGTGATTGCTCTTCAAGTCCACTTCCTGTCATCATCACCAGGCGAGACAACAGTGCCCCCTACATAGATGGCTAATGATTTCATGGTGTGATACTGGGAGGTAGAGGACCTGCAAGTGCTGTTACAAGAGATGACTGTCAGTCCAGGCTGGTAGACATTTTACATTCCTCCAGAGTGGCCTTCCCTATAATTGAGGCATTCATGAATCTAGCCAGACTCATACAGGAGACCCTCATGTTTGTCCCACCAACATGCCATTGGGCAAACAAAAAGTATTCTGTGTCTGCAAAGGACCCACAATTTCATTTTCCCTTCTGCTCACTAATTCCGTCACTGTGGAAGCAGTTAACTCTAGGAGCTGCCAGCATCAGTTCAAATCCACCCCTTATGATGGGACTGGGAGTGTTTGGATCTGTTCAGCAGAAAGGCATGTGCATTAGCCACCTTCCTGTTCCATACAGTGAATTATCAACCCTTTTTTGGGAAAATATGACTGCCAAAACTACACAGAACTTGCTTCCTGACCTAACTCTCACAAGGACCAGTTCAGGCTGGAGTCGGTGAGGGCCAGCTGGTGGCTAAAGGACCCCTTTAGTCCACAACAGATGCAGCTAACATGGCAGCACACTTGATTTCCATGGCCATTGTGATGAAACAGGTTTTGTGGGTTCATTTATCCAGCTTTCCTAAAGATGCTCAGACTACGATGGAAGATCTTCCTTTTAAAGGGACAAAGTTATTTGACAAGAAGACAGACACATCCCTTCATATGTTGAAGTATTCCAGCACATCCTTATAGGATGGGGAACTCATCTCAGTGGTCTCACACTGTCTCATGCTATTGGTCAAATGGTCACCATCTGAGACATACCTTTACATAAGCCTGCTCAAACTCAGAGTGGTCATAAAAGTGTGTTTTCACTTCCTTGCACTG
Organism: Podocnemis expansa; assembly: GCA_007922195.1. NCBI lineage: Eukaryota > Metazoa > Chordata > Testudines > Podocnemididae > Podocnemis > Podocnemis expansa. The sequence goes on from ML682088.1 coordinate 91,560, forward strand.
ATCAAAGACATGCATGCCAAAGTTATGACAGACAATGTGGCCCGCATGCAAATCTTAAGTGAGGAGCCAGATCATGCTTCCAATGTCAAGAAGCACTAAAAGTATGGGATTGGTGCATTTCCCACAATGTCATAATTTCAGCATCATACCAGCCACGAGTGCACAACCTCAACTGCAAATTCCCACTCAACCATAAAAGAGAAATAAACTTGATGATCCTATAAGACATATTCCAGCAACAGGGAACACCCGTAGTAGACCTGTTTGCTATGTATCAGAACAAGAAGTGTCCTCAGTACTGCTCCAGAGTGGGGATCAGATGATGCGCCATGGGGAATGATCTTTCCTCCCATAGGACAAAGGTCTTCTTTATTTCTTTCTTCCATTTTCTCTAATTCTGAAAGTCCTGTAACAAGAGAATAAAGAGAAGGCAAGCATACTGATTGCTCCCATCTGGCTGAAGCAGACATGATAACTTTGTTACAGCTGACATTATGTCGACTGATGGCTCTTCCCATAACTCCACAGCTACCATTGCAGAACAAGGGATGCACTCTCCATCCCAGCCTCTGGATTCTGAGGCTCAAACCCTGGCTTCTTTGTGAACATAGAGCACATTGTGCTCTGAGGAGGTGCAGGAGGTGCTGTTACACAATAGGAAAGGAGCTATTCATTGTACCTACCTACAAAAATGGAAGAGATTTCGTATTTTGTGCCAGCTCAAAGACATGCCACTCCTAAGGCAATACTGGTAGTCCTGGATTACCTGTTGGCTCTCAAGAAAAAAGGTCTCTCTGTCTTCTCACTAAAGGTTCATCTACCAGCAATTGTAACTTTCCACCAAAAGTGAGGAGCACACTCAGTCTTATACCTGACCACAAAGAGGTTCCTCACAGGCATAAGAAACCTCTGTCCCAATTTATATTTCCTACTTCTCAATGGGATCTCAATGTAGTGTTAAAAGGACTGACTAGACCGCCATTTGAGCCCATGGCAACTTGCTTACTAACTCACTTCTCAGTGAAAGTGGCATTTCTGATTGCCATTGTCTCAGCAAGAATGACAGAGGAGATAACAGCCTTGATGGCAGGAGCGCCCCCCCCCCTTCACTGTTCTTTAGTAAAGACACCCTTAGTCCCTATCAAGGATTCAATCTCATGGTGATGTCTGCTTTTCACATAAACCAGCTTGTTCAGCTTCCAACATTTTATCCTAAACCCCTTCATGATAATAGGGAAGCCAGCCTCCACACACTCAACATGAGGAGAGCCTTGGAATTCTATTTGGATAGAACAAGAGACTTCAGAAAATCTCCAAGGCTGCTCTTCTCCTTTGAAGATAGGTCAAAAGGTACAGTGGTTTCCTCTCAAAGATTCTCCAAATGGCTCTTGAACTGTATCAAGCTCCGTTACAAGATGCACAATGTATCACCATGCATAATGTCTTTTACATGAATTCCACCATCTTCAAAGCATGTGATGAAGTGAGATTTTCTCCCATGAAAGCTCATGCAATAAATAAATTTGCTAGCCTTTAAAGTGCCACAGGACTCCTTGTTTGTTTTGCTGAACTAAACTGACTCAATTACCCCTTTGGAACTTCTCTTTTATATGTACACACTTGACCAAATTGGTCTCCTCTTCCATTGCCTTCTCCAAGGGTATCTCTCTGTATCAAAAATCTGCAGAGCAGCCACCTGAGGATCAGTCCAGATCTTCACAAAAGACTAAGTTACTCGTCTTCGAGATGTGTCCCCCTATAGGTGCTCCACAACCCCTCCTTCTCTACTTCAGAGCTCCTGTCATTGACAGTGGCGGAGAGGGAACTGAGGGGAGTTCACCTTCACACACTGGCTAGGCTTGTGGCAGTAGAGGAGACATGCATGCACCAGCTGAACAGATGTTGCTACCAAAGTTCTTCCATCAGCAGCCAAGGGATGCAGACTCAACTACAGTGGAGCACCCGCAATGGGGCACATCACAAAGAACCTCCAGTTACAGGTAAATAACCTCCTCTTGTCTTCACTACCCTACAGTGGATATGTGGGATTCCCTGCTGCATTTTGGGATAGACTTGTTTGTTTCAGGGTTAAAGCTCAGCCGTATGCAGGAGTTAAAGTAAAGGGAAACACACTGGAACACCATTCTGGGGCCCATAAATTGAAGGGGCCAGTGTTCTGGGGCCCTTAAAAATAGAATAATGGCGGAACACAGCCTTGCAGGCCAGCCAGCAGGGAGTTGCAACAGGGTGAGAGTTTTTAAATCTCCCACCCTGAGCATGCTCAGATGTATGCTAAGAGTGAGAGCAGACTGTGGTGTGGCCAGGTAGCAGCAACAGCTCCAGCAGCCAGGTCAGGGTGAAGGGGCCCTGCCTGCACAGCCGGGGCTGGCTTTGCTAATGCAAATGTAATTAACCTGGAAAAATACAGTGCCGGCTGGAGTGAAGCCACCCGCTGCTTCATCAGCCAGCACCCTATGTGATCCAGAGCTGTGCCAGACCCGAACCAGAGCCACTCCACAGCGCCCGGCTGGCCATGCCAAGGGGGGGTGTCCTGGGGAACCATTGAGCTGTGGGGCAGAGGGTAGGTACAGTGCACCAGCTGTGATCTGTGCTTGGAGCATAGGGTGGAGAAGAGGACCTAGGAGGGCTGAGCTGGGTGCCGGAGGGCCCCTGGTGTGTCAGGCTTAACATGCTGCTCTCTGCCCAGCACCACGGAGCATCCGTTCCATGCCTGGCCCCAGAGCCTGCCCTGCCTCCAGCACCCAGCACAGGGAGGCAGAGGGCACTTGTGTGCCTCAGCAGCAGTGTTTGGAAAGAGTCTGGAATGGCTGTGTGTGGTGCCAGCTTTCCCCGGCTATTTGTTTGGAGCACCCAGGGGCCTCTGGTCACAGGCACCATCCTTGTCTCTCAGAGGCACTGTGCAGCATTTGAGTGGATCCTTCCCCACCTTTGTGCCCACCCCAGGCATCCTTCAGGCAGATCCTAAAGTTTCCATGTGCTGCCCTGTTTCAGTAAGGACCTGTCTGGGCATGTACCAGAAGTCAAGTGGGGGTTTGGGGTTAGCCCTGCAGAGGTGTGTTCAGACATGGTCGTGGAAGACACAACGCTCAGAGCACCCCTCTGCCTCTTGTCCATATAGGAAAAGAGACAAAGGAGCAGTGAAGTGACTTGCCCAAGGTCACTCACTGACAGAGCTAGGATTAAAATCCACATCTGCTGACTCCCAGTCTAGGGCCTGATCCACTGGGCTGCACATTAACAGTGCTATGAAGGATCTGTCCTGTTTCTCCCCTTTAATTCTTCCTGAGCACAGCCGCACCAGGGATATGTTCTGCAAAAGACAATTACAGTTAATTGGCTCAAGCACCTGTCAGGTGATTGATTCTTCCTAATCAATCACTGAATGGCAGAATCAAGCCAGTCACATGACAAGAGAATTATCTTTACTATGGTTCTTGTGTAAATCACTGCTGTGAAACGTAGCTGGTGTGGTCATGGATGGATATTCTAGAAAAGGTACTGTACATGGTACTGGTACTGAAAAAGTACTGTACGTGGTCATGAATGGAGCAAGTGCTCCATGGTTACTTTTAAACTGGACACCAGCAACTAGCACTCCAGGTCCCTCAAGAAAGACTGGCCTTCAGGATGAAGGTGCAGCATGAAATCAATGTGGCAGACAATTGAAAATACTGATTTTATAAACTCTTTTGGTTGAAATCATGTATGTTATGTGTGTTGCTATTAATGAGAGTTTGCGTATCTGTGTTTTACTACAAGCAATAAATGCAGTTTTGTGTTTTTGTTTGTCTTGATTGTTTCTGCTTATGCCTTACATTGTGTTCAGTCAATTACATACCACATTTTATTCAATTATCACATTGTTAATCACAATACTTATTGTGTTATGCAGTGTTCACTAGCTTGTGACAATACTAGGGGTTAAAGTATAATTTGGCAAGCCCTAGAACCCTCCTAAATGTCCAGGCCCCGTTCATGCATGTGCAGACCCTAGTCCACGTAGGAATTGGCAACCACTTCTCTGTACACAAGCATTGGTTATCGCTTCACTGCACCCCCACACCCGGCTACACCCACACACAACTGCAGCTATACCCACACCCTGCTCCACACAACCCCCTCCCAGCAGCATTCCCTCCCTGTCCCCCAGCAGCTCTGTGCCCCCTGATCCCAGAGGCCAGTGACCCCCCTCACCCCCAAAAGCCTGGCAGTGAGGGCCATCCCCATCCCCAAGGGAGCACTCTGGGGCACCCACCATGCTGCTTCCCAAGGTCCCCCCCCCCCGCCAGCTTCTCCTGCTCCCCCAGAGACTCCAAACCCCCTAACCCCCCCCCAGTCCTGCTGCTGGCCCCCATGGTCCCTTGAGCCCTTCTCTCCCCCCCCCACCTTGTCACCATCTTCCCCCTCCCCCCACTCCCCGGCTTGCCTCTCCCTGAACCCTGCCCCTGACAGGGCCCCCTTACCTGGCTGCCATGTAGAGTGGAGTAGGCCTGGAGCCTGCTCTGACTGAGCATGCTCAGAGGCTCTAAGCATGCTCAGTCAGAGCAGGCTTAGGGCAGGAGATTTAAAATCTCCCAGCGTGGGTGAAGCTGCTTGCCCTGCCAGAATGTGTCAGAACAGCATTGCAGGGCCTGCTATTTTTTAGGGGCTCAGTGTTCGGCAGGCCCTAAAAATAGAAAATGGAGCTGGAATGCTGCATTCCGGGCCCACTGTTTTTACATGGTGGGCCTCAGAACGCAGTTGTCTGGCTCCATTTTTTATTTTTAGGGGGCCTGGAACACTGCGCTCCTAAAAATAGTGGGCCCTGGAACACTGTTCCTGTGCGTTCCAGCTTATATTAACCCTTGGACAATAATTGCTATAGACATGAATGCCATATAAAATTATAAATATTTTTATAGAGCAGTAACCAATGAATGTCATACTGAGAAGGTGGTTGCAAATGCCTACGTGGGCTGGAGCCTGCACATGCACGAAGGGGGTTCAGACAATACGGGAAGGGGGCCTGGTGATTAGGACAGTTCCAGGGCCCGTCAAATTATACTTTAACTACTGGCCATATGCTGACTCCAGATCCCCCTTGGATTTCTTCTGTCTTGTCTACGAGATCACAGTTTGGGAGCAAATTCTAAATTTGTCTTTAAAAATAAAACAAAAGTAATAGAGCTGAGAGAACTCAGTAGATTATCAACTCTCCAAGGACCTTGTAATCTAAATGCTTAAAATACAGACACAATCAGAACTGTGCTGATTATAACTGTGTTTATATCTTTGTTGCTTGTGGGGATCTAACTCATTTCACTTCAACAGCGTAAACCAAATTTATTGTTCAAGAACAACACCAGCCACATTGTGTTATGAAATCATGCTTTAGGTTATATTTGGACAGTTTTCTATAACACTGTTTGTATAATGTGGTTTTGATGGAGAAAAAGAATTGTATTGCTAGTAGTCAAAGAAACAATGCTGACTGCAAAAGTGTTTAAAGTACAGTTTTAGCTAGCATGTTTTTAATTTCAGAGTAGACAGGGTATTAAAGGTCAATCTCATTATCCTCGCTCTTGGATGAAGCAGTGCTTTAGTTACTGAAAAGAACTTGTTTCCTTGCCTTTTAGGAAACCAATGTCCTAGGCTTTAAAGGTCCCAGGAAGATGTCTGTGATCATTCCAGGGATGAACATGAACCACAAGCGGATTCCAATCAGACCACGAAATGTAAGTTTGGAACTGGGTCTGATTCCAGTGGAGTAAAGAAGAGTCTTAACCTCTTAACTCCACATGTTAATTCTTGCAACCACAGTAATTAAAGGAAAAAGACCTGTTGGGCCCCAACTATCCCCTCCCCTGGAAGTTAGGGTGGGATTCTTCATGCTTTTCCAGGATACTTTTAAATCACACCTATAATAGGATTCTGTACGTGCCCTTGGGAAAGTGGGACGTGAGCCTAGTCACAGGATTTCTGCCAGACACACGCCACAGCACAAGAGTGTGAACAGGCACAGAGGAAGTGGCTGATGAGGATGAACCTGGCAGAGCAGACATTGCAATAAGAGAGAAGCAAAGGAATCAAAAGTGGAGGCGAGTGAAGCATGGAGAGGAACAACCATATTTAATGGAAAGGAGATCATAAGTCCTTTTATCCTAACAAATTTCTTTTCCCCACGTTGCTGAATTCATTCCACTTTGTCAGTAGTTTATAGAAATTAAATGTCCTGAGATGAATACAGTATTCCAGATATGGTCTCTCTAGAAGTATTCTGCACCAAATGTGCCAACACACAGCCGTTACTAGGGGACAGTATACAGCCATCTGTCCCAGTATGGGCTATGGGAAACGTTATGTTTCAGGCAGATGGTATGCCTCCCTGGTCTCTTGGAGATCACTGTTGATTGATCATCTCTTAGGAGGATGCAGTATGCATCCACTAGCTAGTGCAGCAGGGGAATCCAGGCTATTGCCCTATCTTTTTCCCTCAATTCATTTTATTAGCCTTAAAATCTATGAGAGTCCACGATGCTGAGGAAAGCACAGGGAGTGCAGTCAAGGCTGGCCCCTTACCTTGGATACAGGGTTGGGAGTGGCTCTCTATGGATATGCCAGCCACGAATTAGCCCATGTAGATTCATTATCATCTACGTGGCTTCAGTTACATAATACATATGAATAAGCTGCTCTCTAAATGATGGCCCACTGCCATTTCTCAGTGCAACTTGTTGATGCCCATTCCCAAAGTTCTATAGACACCCTTACAATTAAATAGTAAACCCAGTTAAAAAACAAACTCACTCAAGAAACGAGAGACATCATCACATTCTACAGTAGCAAACATAGTGCCCATCTTCAAAAAAGGGAAAAAAGAGGATGCAGAGAACTACAGACCAGTCAGCCTCACCTTGGTCCCTGTAAAAATCATGGAGGAGGTCCTCAAGTAATCCATTCTGAACTACTTAGAAGAGAGTAACATGACCAGGAACAGTCAGCACTGATTTACCAAGGGCAAATCATGTCTGACAAATCTGATTTTCTTCTATGATGAGATCACAGGCTCCGTGGGTGTGGGGAAAGTGATGGATGAGATATATCTTGACTTTAGCAATGCTTTTGATGTGGTCTCCCACAATATTCACACCAGCAAGTTACAGAAGTACAATTTGAGTGAAAGGACTATAGGGTGAATAGGAAGCTGGCTAGATTATTGGGCTCAACAGGTACTGATCAATGGCTCAATGTCTAGTTGGCAGCTGGTAACAAGCAAAGTGTGTCCCAGGGGTCTATTCTGGCACCAATTTTGTTCAAAATCTTCATTAATGGTTTAGAGGCTGGAGCGGATTGCACCCTCAGCAAGTTTGCAGATGACACTAAACAGCAGGAATTGGTAGATATGCTGGAGGGTAGAGATAGGATAGAGAGTGATGGAGACAAATTGGGCCAAAATAAACCTGATGCGGTTCAACAAGGACAAATGCAGAGTCCTGCACTTAAAATGAAAGAATCCCATGCACTGCTACGGCCTGGGGACCAACTGGCTAGGCAGCAGTTCTTCAGAAAAGGACTTTCAGTTACAGTGAACAAAAAGCTGAATATGCGTCAATTGTCCCCTTACTGCTAAGAAGGCTAATGGTTTGATTGAGCTGCATTAGTAGGAGCATTGCCAGCAGATCGAGGGATGTGATTATTCCCCTTTATTTGGTACTGATAGGGCCACATTTGGAGTTGTATCCAGTTTTGGGCCCCCTGTTGCAGGAAGGATGTTGACAAATTGAAGAGTATCCAAAGGAAGGCAATGAAAAATGATTCGGGGGCTGCAGTACATGACTTAGGAGGAGTAATTGAGGGAACGGTCTTCCATAGTCTGCCAAAGAGAGAAGTGATGGGGGTTTAATAGCAGCCCTCAAATATGTGAAGAGGCATTACAGGGAGAATAGAAATAGGCTGGTCTCAGCGGTGCCAGTCGACAGAACTAGGAGCAATGGTCTCAAGTTGCAGTAGGGCAAGTCTACATTGGATATTAGAAAGAGCTTTTTCACTAGGAGGATGGTGAAGCAGAGGAATGGGTTATCTAAGGAGATGATGGAATATCTATATTTAGAGGGGTTTTTTTAAGATGCAGCTTGACAAAGCCCTGGCTGAGATGATTTAGTTGAGGTTGGTTCTGCTTTGAGCAGGGGGTTGGACTAGATGACCTCCAGAGGTTTTTTTTCCCCTTTTTTTTGTCCCCCCCACCAACCCTAATCTTCTGTGATTCTACTCATCTTCACAATCAGTCAGTGACACAAACCTCTCCAAACTACTACTTTCCAAGCACCCTCCACAGAATAACCAGCATGGATAATTTTTTATCAGTTTTACTAGCTTTTATTTTCCCAACTTGAAGGTCATTTTGTCACTCATCGTATTTCCTTCTAGTTTGTCCTCACTACAGTTTGCAGCTCCTCCCAATTTACTGTACTTCACAGTTGTGGTGAAAGTGCTGTTTTACTCCCCTTTGCTTGTCTTTGTGCACCCTGGTAGAGTGGGGGAAAGCACTTTAATCTGTATATACTCATAACCCACTGCAGCCTTTCAATTCTCACTACAATACCCACATTTCTTGCATTAGGAAGTTAAAAATAGGTGAGTTATTCCTCTTTGGAGCAAAGAGGAATAGATGGAAACTGGAGGCTGGTACAGAAGGAAGAGGCTCTCAGAGGGTTAGAAGCAGACTACTGCCAGTACACTGAGAGCTGTTGGAGAAAGTGTTGTTGCTTTCTCTCTGGTTAGGATTGAAATGCCGTGGGCCAGCAAGAGAGAACCTCAGTACTGATAAGGTATGGAAGTACCTCCATGGAACATTTAGAATCTCATTTCAGCAGGGTTGAGTTCTTTGTTTCTTAGATCAGGGAGACTCATGTTTGTAGTATAGTAAACACAACCTGAGAATGGACCATCCCAAGTGTAATTTTTCTCTTGAACAGGAACATGAGAGTTTGCTGTCAAAATGGCAAAATAAAAACCTGGAGAACCTGATTGAGCTGCACAACAAGGCTCCGGTCTGGAATGATGACACTCAGTCATACGTCTTGAATTTCCATGGGAGAGTCACTCAGGCTTCGGTGAAGAATTTCCAGATTGTCCATGAGAATGACCGTAAGAACTACGGGTTGTACCAGGGTGGGGTGAGGATGGGGGCTGCCACTCCAATGAGGACAAGAGTATTGTTCCATTAGGGATGGGAGAATATGGGAGCACTGGTTCTACATGAGGGATTCAGAATGGGCGAGAATGGAATGGGGCTGTAGTCCAGGTATTGGGGATATGAAGACTTCTGCTATTGCACTGAGGTGATATGGGGTCTCCCCTTCACCACAGAGGTGAAACTGCATCAGAGGAGAGGTGAATACAGGCCTTCTGTTGGAGGACAGAAAGAAGGGTAATAGGGGACTGCTGTCCCAGCCAAAGTGTAGGTATGGGTTTGCTCTATAAAGATCGCAGGACTGTCATTCTAGAAAAGCAGATTCTGAGCTACTCTGCCAAGCAAGGAAGATGGGTCAATCCAACTAGGTGTATTTGGGACTGTTCCAGTCTTTCATCTCTTATGTCTCCTTTCGAAAAAGCTGGTCTCTGACGCCATCTTTTTGCCTCCCTAGCTGACTACATTGTGATGCAGTTTGGTCGTGTAGCAGAAGACGTGTTCACTCTGGACTATAATTACCCCCTGTGTGCCCTTCAGGCCTTTGCTATTGGACTCTCCAGCTTTGACAGCAAATTGGCATGTGAATGATGGAGACAGCAGACTTTGATGTGGAACTTGCTCCCATCCCTGCACCATTTAGCTGAGTTCTGGGTGGAATCATGAGAAGTATCTTGGGGATGGAAGCGGCAAGGAGGCGAGAGATCTATGGTTTTAATGAGATGCAAATTTGGGAACTTTACACTAGCCGATGGGGAACATGGACCTTTTGGAAGGGAGAGCTCTGCATGTGCACTGGGGGAAGGCAAGGATGACGTGTGATGTTTTGATGTCAGTATTAATGCTCCATTGAGATGCTGGGTGGAAGATGGTGTATGAGAGCTCATCCTGTTCCTCAGCAGCTAAGCATCATTGTGACTAGGAATCCAGCAGCTGAGAGCAGATTAATAGTTCTTTAGTGCCCAGGCACCCTGGATCTCCCAGTCCCCTGTGCTCATGCAGCGTACATTAAGATTAGTCCAGAGAAGAAAGGGAAGGGACAATGTGGGCCTACTTTCCCTGCAGAGTCTAAGGCAACACTGAGAGAAGGACAAGAGGGGTACAGCCTGATACCCCTGTGCAACTCTAAGCAGTGGTCAGTGAATAAAGAACAGGAATGAGCCCTGGGCCTCTGTAGCCACCTTTTACTCTGCAGGGGAATTTTCTGTTAAAGCTGATGGTTACTGTTCTGCTTCTGTGACAATCTTTTTACCAAATAAAGATCTCCCAGCATCCGGGATGCAAAAAAAGCTCCTATGGTCACTTCTAAGGAGGCAATATTTATGTTGGGTCCATCATGTTGATTTTATCCCAGCGGCTCCAGAAGTGCAATTGAAGAGATCGGACCCGAGAAGGGAGTGCCATTGACGTTGACCATTCCTGAAATGCAGCGTTCCGATAGCCTTAAATCCTACATTTTGTAGGTCACTCAAAGTTCTTTGATGAGATGTTTGCTGCATTTTTAGGAATAAACTTGTGTCTGAAGCTTTACTTCATTTTGTTTAACTTTTTCCTCAGCAAGTAAAAGCTCTCCTGCAGCAGCCTGAATGGCTGATTCCAATTGCATAACCACCACAGACATCTCAAATCATGACCAGTTTAGACTGTTTTTGTAATAATTTAATCTGAAAATGAGAAGATAATTCACCAAAAATGAGACTATAGACATTTTTTCAAGGCACAAGGAAAGAAGAATTTTGCTCACAGGACTCCATGATGTGTTCTGTGGCCACCTCTGTCTTTAATACTGGATCATCATCAAGTCTCAGCATGCCTCAGGCTTGATCCAAATAGCCCCAACTTGCATCAAAGTAGAGCACTGCCTACAGAGATTTATAGGCTATGTGAGCTGCAAATCTGTATATTAAAGAGAGGGCAGCTACTGTTCCATCCATTATATGTCCTTTATGTACAGCCGTCGGAATCTTTTCATTTCTCACTCATTATGTACAGTAAATTGCCCATGTGTCTCTCTGTTAAGCAAACTGTAGGTGTCTCCTTCTTTGCCTCTTGTGATCTTTTAAAGGTCCTTGTTAGCTCACAAGTCTTGTCTGGGTGCTGCCTTCTTTGCATTGCATGTCCCATAAGTCTCTGTACTGGTGACTATTACCTTGCTGTTTAATTTTCCAAACCATCAAACTTGGTGTAGGCATTTTCTAATGCCAGAAAAAAATGTTTGAGTCATGGTTGCGTGTCATCTCTGTATCTGATTGTAACGATGAATTGTTGCTGATAGTTCCAGTTCTAGAAAATGCTTCTCTACAACTGACCAAGCTACCCAAGCAAGGTGTTATTGCCTCCAAAGCAATCTCAACAGCCGAGCACTCAGCAGAAAACTTGGGCCAGGCACCTCTTTTGTGCCTTCATGCACTTCCTGTTTGTCACCATGGGGATGGGACTCAATGGCATCTCCCACTTGTGTTCCCAGTTGACTGATCTGCCTTCCCTGTATTCGCCTAAGAAAAGCTAAAAAAACCAGTTAACAATGTCTCTGTTGCAAATGGAAAAAATAGGCTTATGTTTGCTTGGGGTTACTTGAAGACTAACATTAACTGCTAGTCGGAAAGAAGTGTTCTTGTGCTTATCAAGCCACCCTGCAACTACCTGGTCCATCTCCCCAACTGGGCCGCTTAGCAGTGGCGCTCGCATGCTGCTCATGATGGGAAACCAGTGGGTGAGTCTTGCCGATCATGACTAAGTCAGTGCCTTTGATTCATTGGGTTTCCTCATCAGATTGCACAGAGGGATGACCTGACTTCTTGGCTATGTCTACACAAGCAAACTTGAATAATGTCTACACTAACCACAGCTTAGTTTCAATTAACCGCTTAGTTCGAACTTGCCACTTTGGCTTGTTCAAACTAGCATGATGCAGTCATGCTAGTTCGAACTAACTTTTAGTTTCAACTAGCTGCACTTTTTTAGTTTGAACTAAGAAAACGTGGTTAGTTCAAATTAACTTTGAACTGCTTAGTTTGGACTAAGCAAGTCCGAACTAAGCTTTTAGGTGTAGACATAGCCCTTGTGTCTTCTGAGATGCTTTTATACTTTGGACATGTGACTGTTCACTTGTCTTGTATGGAAACTCTCATCTCAGTGTTTTAGGGGTGTTTTTTAAAAAGGGAATCTATATAGCAACCTTGTCCACACTAGTATTGAAATATGTTAACCATAAATGTATTTAGATGTAGACTATCACTAGCATGATCTTAGCACTTATGCTAGGAGACAGGCCTACAGTTGCTGGCGGGGGGGGGTCAAACTGAAAGCCTTATTTTCAGACAAAAATCCCAGTGCACACTGCTCAGGGAAATGGTACACTCTTATCGCATTTAAATGTGACTCTGGATAGCTTGGTTTCAACCCTAATGTGGACAGAAACATGGGTCTGTTTTTTGTTGGTATTTGAACAATCAGTAGCAAAGGGGGGGGTGAGCAGTTACCTCCTCTCAGATGCCTTTGGATATATTTTCTGTCTTGGAGGCTGCAGTACTGTGCCTCCATTCTGTTTGTGTTCTTCACTTGCTCTCTTGCTGCTCTGTGTGCCTAAAGATCCACCTAGGTGACTGAGGGGCTGGCTTTGTGTGCTCCCTGCTTCTTCAAAGCTTTTTTTGCTCAGCAGAAACTTATGGTCAAATATTGTTCTACATGAATTGTATTTATAACTTTTGTACCCTAATGCAAATAAAATCATTTATTAAAAAAGAAAACCAAACAAACTGCCCATAAACTTTGAACTGGTCTTGCCCTGCAGGCTTTTTGCTATATATAATGTTTGTTTGGCTCTGATCTGTCTCTCCTGCTTTTAGCTATCCCTCTTTTATTCTCTGTCTTCCTCCACTCCATTTCTCTTCTTTATCATTCTCTCCTCATTTGTCTCTTTGGGCTGCTCTACATCATGGAGTTTTTTCAACAGAAGTCAGCTGTTGTTGACAAAAGAGGGGGGGTGTACAGACTTCACCTGTGTAACTCCCTGCTGTGCTGACGTAATAAAATCACCTCAGCAAGAAGAGTAAGGCTTAGGGTGGCTTAGTTAGGGTGATGCAGTGTCAATGTGGACTCTGGGTCCTTTATATCAGGAAGGGGCCTGTCATTCCTGTTAATTTCATTGTGAAAGCCCCATGAGAGCTGGGCAGCTGGTCTTTGCCCCTGGCTGCAAACAGGGTGAGAAGCGCAGTGCTTGTCCGCCCACTTCCCAATGGGAGCTGGGGCAGGTGGGCCCCACTCCTCCCATGGGAGAAGCCCCAGATGGCTTCCTGCTTGGCGCCTGGTGGGAAACAAGGAGGGGAGAAGCCCAGGGCTGGCTCCCAGTGGGGAATAAGCAAGAGGGACAGCCCACCAGGAGCTTATGGGACTTATGGCAGGGAGACACGGTCTTGGGCTGATGGGAATGCTGCTGGTTAGGTTGCGCGCCACCAGACTGAGGAGAGTAGTGTGGAATAAGACACCGCAGTAATTACTACAGTGGCTGTAAGTTGATCTAGGGCAGACTGACATTTTTCTAGTGTAAACAAGGCCTGACTTCTCCTCAGTCCTTATTCCACATATATTTCAAAGTCCGAGCACTGCCTTGCAGACACAAGAACTACCAATATTCCTTCTGGACCACTAGGAGCTGCTTGTCATCCATTTGTTGACTTCCTTCCACTTGATTCTCCTATCCTCATTCCTCTCTCAGTCCAGGGCTGCCAATCGGGGGCACCTTGCTCATTTGATGCATTAACCTTGCCCTGCTCACTTGCTCCAAACCCCTCCTGTTGTCCAAGTGTCACATGATGTGATTCTGGAACAGGGTTGAAACAGTGTGAGGAAAAGAGTCGTACTAAGCTGAAGGTGTTACTGGGATGATGTGAAGAGAAGCGTCTGCTGCACTGAAAGAAAACATTATTGTTCTTTCTGGCTCTCTGTTTTGAATGCAGGTTGAATAGTTGTGCCCTGTTGTCATTTCAGGCTAACTCAGCCAACCTGAACACAGAATAAAGGTACTTTCCACTCTGTGTCTCACAGACCTGCAGCAGGTAGGTGGTATCTCTAAAGCACTGTGATGCTGCTATAGCATGCTTTCACTCCCACAACAAAAACAGCACCCATAAAACAGCAAGAACAGCCTTGGTACAGGCAGCAAATGGTACAGTCCAGTGAGAATCCTCACGGCAGGACTCAAGAGTGCAGATGCCCCAAGTTGCCTTGAGTTCACCAGCTGATGCACATCAAAACCTGAAGTGTTCACTTCTTTCCCTTTTGTGGTTCAGTCCTGCTTGCGCTGAAGTGTTGACATCCACGACACAGGCTCGGCTGGTGTTATTTAAAGGTATAACACAATGACAAAGAACACACCATCCAATATCCTCTTTTACTTCTTGGTGGTTAATAGCATTGTGCACTTCATGCTATGTTACTGAACAGGATTCTCTACCCCGGTCCAAGGAGACAAATAAGTATCTCCTACCCCATCCTTTTTGGGGATTTGCAGATCACAGCAGTCAGAGCTGGTGTTAGAGGAAGCACAATGCACCCAAGTCTCATCCGTGCTGCTCTTCAGAAGGAATGTGTCAAATCTGTGGGTATGTCCACACTTAGTCTTTAAATCGAAATAATGCTGATTATTTTGATTTAAAAGATTGCATGTCCATGCTACGTTTCCTTATTTCAAAATAAGAAGCTCCCTCATTTCAAATTAAGAAAAGTCACTGCAATATAATAAAACCTAGTATTAAATCAAAATGACAGTTAATTCAATATTGTTATTTCAAAATAAAACAGCGTTAAGTTTGATTTAATACTTTTTGCCCTTCGCCTTCCCAGGGTGCTTTCCTCTTTCTATATATTGGATGGGGGCATGGCCCTTCTTGGGGGCCATGTTGCTGCGCCTCCCATGGTGCAGCTCTCCTAAATTGAACTAGCAAGTCCTGTCCATGGACATGCTAGTTTGTTTGGGTTTCTAGTGGGGACATGTTAAATTGATTTAATGATTTATTTATTGATTTTATTTAATCGATTTAACTGCCTAAGTGTGGACACAGCCTATGAATTTGATTTGCTGTCTGTAACGACTACTGGCCATGCCCTTCCAGAGCTAGGAATAGAACCTACAAGTCCTAATTCACTGCTGTCTACCAAGTGGTGCAGGCTGTTGCTGAAGTGTGTCTAGTTTCCCCGTCTAATGTCTACTTCACGTGGAGGGTAACAGCCTTCCACTGCTATCAATTACTTCATTAGCCAAGTAGTAGAGGTCAATCTTAATTTAAAGGAGGTGAGGAGAACAGGCTAAGTCTCAGAGGCACCCCAGGAGTCCTTGTCTCTGCTTTCTCCAGCATGTTCAATCTACAGTCTCCGTCTTCCCCTTCTGTTCTCCTGTCCTGTTCTTGTCTCCTTACTGGGATTTGCTGGTCACTTTCCTGGTTTAGTTTGGGTCAGTCTCTCCACACTTAAATAACTTCTGTGCACAGAAATAATTTCGTCTTTTTCACTAAAATATGCCAAAGTAAAAACTATTCTTGTTGTACACAGGTGTTTTAGCATGTAATGGACAATTGGCATACTGTATACAAATGAATGTTTCCACTAGAAGATAGGATCTGGGTTTATTTGCTTTGATAAAAGTAAAATGATGGCTTAGAGAGAGAGAACCACTGCACTCTGATACAAGAAAACAGCTTAAAATACAGAGGTAAAGAAGGATTTGCTTAACTTGAATTGAGATCCCCATTTATCAAAAAGAACCTAGAATCACTGTTAAAAGTTTTACTCTGAAAAGAGATTCCTGAAAATGGCATCCTGGGTTCCATGTTTGTCTGTCAGTAGCTGTGTATCACACCCATTCAGTTAACAGGAGAAGAGTCCACTACTGACCACTCCAATCAAACTCTATTTGCTTGCTCTGGCCAGCTGAGGTCTTTCCTTGCACATCATCCCTAGTACAAAAGGTTCTACAGGCTGAATTCTGTCCTCACTAACACATGTGACAAATGAAACCGCATTTATTACAGAGCATTTCTGGAACTGTAAGTGACTAGACTTTGCTGAATAATTTTGTTGATGATTCACGGGAAGGAATAAAATCCAGCTCCTCTGAGTTTTGTTGACTCTGCAGGGCAAACAGGAGAAAAAAAAATGTAGATTAGCTATGAAGTCTGCAGATTTGACCTTAAACACAAGGAGCAAACGTAATGAGTAATAAGATGCCTTTTTTACAGTCATTTGTCGCAGTTACCTTGCACTTTTCACATCCACTTTTGATCTACATATAGTTTAGCAGAGACACACAGTGGCAAAATGGGCTCATTACAGGTCCACACTGAAAGAAAAACCAGAAAAGACTTGAGTTAACTATGTAATGCCACAGACTACACTTGGAGGCAACATGGTTTATTTTAGTAATCAGTCATATTTTTATGTATATGGATGTCACCTAAAGTTATATGCCTTAGAAAAAGTATGTGGCCTCTCTGCACTCTAAGAGAAAATAAAAATTCTAATAGTATTCAATTACAAGGAAATGGGATTTTCTCCCATGAAAGCTCATGTGATAAATAAATGTTTAATCTTTAAAAGTGCCACAGGACTCCTTGTTTGTTTTGCTGAACTAGTGTAACATGGCTATCCCTTTGGAACAAATAGTAATATATATCTGTATGTTGCATTTATGGCCATTTTCAGGCTTTCCTCCACAACTATGAGGGCTAGGAACTTGAGAAAGTTGAGATTCTTGCAATCGTGTGACTCCACAAGCTGGGGCTTTAAATAAAATATGAAATATCACATAATATGCAATAAAATCACTGCTAGCTAGCAATGTTACTGAGAAATTTAACTGCTTTGTCTCAGGTCTTGTCTATACCAGGAATAACAAACAAGGAATCTGGTGGCACTTAAGACTAAGAAATTTATCTATCACATGAGCTTTCTGACAAAGTGGGATTTGCTACCCCTTTGGAACTAGTTGGTATCATTATACTGGGATAACTAAACAGGAAACCTTCTCGTGTAGATGTAGTTATGCTGGCTTGAGGAACCTGAGGACTAAAATGCTTCCGTTTAACACAGCAGAGAGTTTTATTTGGGTTAAATTTACAGCCTGCGTTATATGGATCAGACTGGAGCAGTGGTTTTCAACCTTTTGTGGGTCACAACATGCTTGATGGCTTGTTGTGACCCTACATGACACACCAGCCCAGACCCCCAGACCAAATCCAGCCTTCACTCTGGCTCTCTGACACACAACAGGTGTCCCAACACAGTGGCTGAGAACTGCTGGCCAGCTGAGTTCTGTCCTTACACGCTATGAAATCTATGCTATACGAAAGCAGCATAAGCCATGTTAGTCTAAGCGCAGTCGATACATTATGGCAAAAGACTGTGCCAAAATAAATGTTAGTCTTTAAAAGTGCCATAGGACTCCTTGTTTGTTTTTTCAGTATGATACATAATGGTGTCTGCAGTGGGGCTTTTACTGACAGAGCTGTAGAGATCACTCCCCTGTGACATAGCCATCCTGGTAACATTTTTAAGTATAGAGCAGGCTTCAGTTTTCCCAGCTGCAAAATGGAGAAAAGTGTCACCTGTTGGATGGTAAGAATGTAGCCCACTGTGCATAAGTTCAAAGGGTCAATAAAGTCTGTCTGCCTTGCCTTTGCCTTCCTAGTTAAACTCTTTAACAATCATTGCTAAACCACCCTGTAGTAGGGGTTTTGTGAGGGTTGAGTAGGTGTTTGGCAAGAGCTTTGATTATGAAAATGGGCATAAGGGCTAAGGATTTTTACAATGCGAACTCCGGTTGAAAGAATCGGCTGTGCTGCAAGGAGCAAGGTGAGTGACCCCAGTAGCGGAGGAGCTCTTCCTTTGAGCCAGCACTGCTGAGCCCAGTGTCTCTCTCTCAGCATGACACCACAGAGAGAGGGCTGGATAACTTTGAGAGGAGGTGCTGTATTCCTGACTCAGGGCTGACCCTAGTGGCCCAGCATGGGGTAGGCATGGCGGATACTGTGGGGCTTGGCAGTACCATCTTTGGGATCAGTAATTAGTTTTTTTGTTAGCTCTGTCCCTGTTGTAGAAGACCAGCCACAGCTTACAGAGAGTTTAGAACATATGAGGAAACTCAAACGCTTGTGGAAAGGGAATGTTTTAATGATCTTTCTGCTGCTTTTCTCTCATGGGAATTGGGCCTAGTTAGTTAAGCTAGGGGTTGCCAGCCTCCAATTAAAGGGTCTGCCCCTTCTAGAACTGAAGGTGGTGCTTAAAATGGCCTGAAAAATGGGGGTTGGGGGAAGGGGAACCTATCATAATCCCTGTTCTCATGCATTTGATGCTATTTGCAATTTAGGTTTCTATTTCTTACAAAACAATCAGAGCCAGTGTTTAGTTTGTTATTATCTATGAACTCTCACTGTTTTTCAGTGAGTAGGAAGCAGCATACTGAGGCCAGCCACTGATGGTGATATATTAAACATTAGCTCCCTATCGTTTGCTAGCAATGCCCGCCGTCTTAAGTGACAAACCACCTTCCAAAGTCCTTTTTGGAGGAGAGGCCCAGGTGGCTGCCTAGGGCCCTGAGCAGTAAGGGGGCCCCATCGTGGTCACCCGCTTCACCTACCCTTGCTCTTGTGGGGTGGCGGGAGAGCTGGGAGCCATGGACCGGCAGGGCCAGAGGCTGCACTGGCCTCCTGCCCGTCTGGCCTCTTCCCAGCATGGGTGCAGCAACGCTCCCCACCTACCTGCAGCTGGCCAAGCCTCCCCAGGAGGAGGAGAGCGGCCAGCGTGGTACTGCAGTCTGCCGGGAGTGGGGCCTCCTGGAGCAGTCTGTTCTGAAGAGTTCGGGCCACTTTGCCCCCCCGCCATTCCAAGCCTGCACAAGCCCGATCCAGGGCCTGGGAGCGAGGCAGCCTGTATTCAGGCCTGGGGAGGGCAGGGGCGAAGCGGCCTGAACTCTTCAGAACAGACTGCTCCAGGAGGCCCCACTCCCGGCGAGCTGCAGCACCATGCTGGCCACTCTCCTCCTTCTGGGGAGGCGGAGCCAGCTGCAAGTAGGTGAGGAGCGTTGCTGCACCCATGCTGGAAAGAGACCAGGCGGGCAGGAGGCCAGCACAGCCTCTGGCCCTGGTGGTCTGTGGCCCGCTGCGCCTCTCTACCTGGGAGTTGGGGCTGTGGGGGTGGGGCAGCTGGGCTGCATGGGGGGACCAGGGCCCTGGTGAGGTTGGCTATGGGTGCCTATAGCAGGCCCCATAAAGGGCCTTCATCTGGGGCCCCCAATTGCATAAGGCCCCTTCTGCTTTTAACTAGCAATTCTGGCACCTGAGGCAAGCAGCCCCAAGGGTGCCCTCCCCCAACCAGGCCCTGATCTAGCCGGGCAGGGAGCCAGCTCCAGCTCCAGCCACCACTGATAGGCGACAGAGAGCCAGATCCGGCTCAAGCTGCCTTCTGGCAGTGACTGGGGATGGATCTGGCTCCCTGCTGCCACTGGGGCAGTGAGGAACTGGACCTGTCTGCAGCCGTTGCTGGAAGGCGGCAATGAGCCACAGGTGGTGCTGGAAGACCCAGGTGCTAAATTTTAGAGGGCGCAGGGGATGGATCCAGCCCTAAGGGGTGACAAGAAGCCAGATCCATTCCCAGCCGCCACAAGGAGCCAGATCTGTCCCCTGTGCCCTTTAAAATTTGATGCCTGGGGCTTTGCCCCACTTGCTCAGGCCTAGTTTACGACCCTGCTTTTAAAGACCTAACACATTTGTTTACTGCATGAGCTTTCGTGGGTGCAACCCCTCAAGTGATAAACAAACGTGTTAGTCTTTAAAAGTGCTGCAGGACACATGGCTTGTTTTACTGAACTAGACTAACAGGCAAGGGCGTCGCTGGTGCTGGGCTTATGGGGCTTGAGCCCCAAGTCCCTGGCGCCAGAGCCCCTGGTTCGCTGTGGAGGTAGCTGCAATAGCAGCACACTTATAGCACACAAGCTCTGAGTCCCAACTCCTGAGCCCTGGGTCTTTTTCTGGGCCAGGGGTGCTTTTGCTAACAGGGCTACCCCTTTGGAACTTGTCCTGTGGCACTTGTAACAAGTTTGTTTATCCTGTGAGCTTCTGTGGGAGAAAAGCCCACTTTGTCAAATGCTTTAAAGATGAGGAACTAGACTAAGAGGGCCAGGGCTACCACTTTGGGGCAAAGCAACCCAGCCCAATGTGCCCTGCTGACCCATGTGCTCTGCTGGTCATAGGGTTACCAGATATCAGGCAAAAGGAGGACATGTCCTCCTTTTTACCTTCACGTCCTTCCTCCGGCAGGCATTTTAAAGATACATGCTTTTCTCTGGCTTTTTACTTACAGGGATTAAAGGATGCTGGAACACCGTTTTTGGGAGGAAGCCTCCCAGGGCCCAGTGGTGTTGCTGCCTTGGGGAGGGATCCGGGGCATGGCCCCAGGCCACACCCCCAGCCTGCAGGCCACACCCCCTGGCCGGGGCCAGGGCTGGAAGCCGCCGTATGCGGCTCGGCCCCACATCCCCAGCCAGGGACGGAGCCAGAGCAGCTGCCGCTGCTGCGGGTGGCCGAGCCCCGGATCCTCGCCTAGGGATGGGGATCCGCAGCCATGGGTGGCTGGGCCTCCAGGGTGGGGGGCGCCAGACCCAGGGCACCGACGCTGGGATTCGGGGCACATGCCCTGGGTGCCCAGCGCCAGCGCCACCCGTGCCAGGGCCCCCCCCCCAAAAACAGAATATTAAATTAGTACTACATTTTCTCCATGTGTGCTCTACTGTCCTCCTTTTTGTGCTTCCCTGTCCTCCTTTCCAGGCTTTAATATCTGGTAACCCTAGACCTGTGGCACGTGTAACAAGTTTATTTATTGTGTGAGCTTTTGTGGGAGGAAATCCCACTTTGTCAGATACTTTAAAGATGAGGAACTAGACCGGGGTGGCCAAACTTAAGGAATTCAAAAGCCACACAAGTTGATTATTAAAGCTTTGAGAGTCACACTCAGGCATATAGCCATGCACTTTTGCCTACTCCAAAATTACTACGTTTAAAATTCATTGCACACTTTAATTTTATGGTAAAAAGAGGACAAATATTGGTCCTACTACTGTCAGAATCTAATAATTACTTAAGGTTACCATGAAAATTAGCCCTATACAGTAAAAACTTAGCTGCTGCTCGATGGAGAAGACCGCAGGCTAGTGAAGAGTTTTTTACAATCCTGACCATGCCGCACTTCTCCCTGCCATCTCCGACCATGCCGCACTTCTCCTCACTGTCCCGACCCCGTCCTGTACTCCTAGGTTGGGGCTGCTTTCCTAAATGGATTTGCTGATGTTCTTCCAGGAGCCACAGTTTTTCATTCAAGAGCTGCATGTGGCTCCCAAGCCGCCATTTGGCCACGCCTGACCTAGACTAAGAGGGCCAGGGCTACCCCTTTGGGGCAAAGCAAGCCAGCCCAGTGTGCCCTGCTGACCAGGGCTGTGCCCTGGAGGCTGAAGGCAGGGACAGTACCCCCCCACCAGTGTTTCTGGTTGGAGGCATCCCTGGAGGTTTCCTCACACCCCGTAGCCTCTAACCCTGGGGTCTCAAACACGTGGCCCATAGGCCACATGCAGCCCCTAAAGCAGGAGTCTCAAACACACAGCCCGTGGGCCATGTGTGGTCCCTAAAGCTCTTTCCTGCGGCTCTCGATGATACGATCATTACTGATATTTGCAATATCATCATATGGAAAGGTTTCAGTGGTGTGGCCCTCAGGCTACCATACTTATCTTCATGCACCCCTCTACTAGTCCTCATGCAGCCCCTGTGGTGATTGGAGTTTGAGACCCTTGCCCTAAAGCTATTTCCTGTGGCCCACAACAACACTACCATTACCGATATCTGCAATATTGTTTTATGAAAAGCTTTCACTGGTGCGGCCCTTGGGCTAAGGTACTAGTCCTCATGCGGCCCTTGTGGTGATTGGAGTTTGAGACCCTGGCTCTAACCAAAGATTCCTCTTTAACTCCTGGAGGCTCCAAGCCAGGGATTTCCCCAACACCCATGGCTGGCTCCAGGGGTGTCACTGGGAGGGGAGGGGGGGGGAGCAAAGGACCTGGGGCACAGGCGCAGGCCCTGCCCCCTGGCTGGGGACACGGCCATGTGCTGCCATGCCGCCGCTGGTGGCAGGGCCTGCATTTCCAGTGGGGGGTGGGGCCGCTGCAGCCGTGGGCGGCCAAGCCTTGCATCTCTGGCTGGGGATGGGGCCGCCGTGGCTGCTGGAGATCCGGGGCACATGCCTGGGCGTGCCCAGTGCCAGTGACGTCCCTGGCTGGCTCTACTGTGAGGCAAGAGACAGATATGCAAGAGTGTTGCTGCCTGGGGAAAGACCTGGGGCACAGGCACAGGCACGGGCCCTGCCCCTGTGGCCCTGATTCTCCACTGGGGCCTGATCTGGCCTTGGGCTCCTGTTGCCTCCTGCCTGGTCCTAGGTCTCTGGCTTGGGCTAGGGCCAGGGCCATGGAAGGGGTGGGAGAGGCTGGCACTGCTGCAGGGGGCCTGGCCTGATTTCCTGGTGGTGGACTGGGCTGGGAGCTGCAGGTGCTGCTGCGGCTGGGAGAGGCAGGTGCCACAGCTGGCAGCCATGCCCCAAATCTATGGCCTGGGATGGGGCTAGGAGAGGTAGGCACTGCCCTGGACACTCAGGGCAGGGGCGTTGCTGGCCCAGGGAGGGACCTGGGGCACGGGCCCAGGCCCTGCCCCCTAATCGCAGGCCCTGCCCCTTGGCTGGGGACAGGGCCAGAAGCTGCTGCGTTGCTGTGGGCGGCCAGGCCTCGCATGCCTGGCTGGGTATGGGGCTGGAAGTGGCCGCGGGCGGTGGGGCCCACATCCCCAGCTGGGGACAGAGCTGCCGCTGGTGCGGGTGGCCGGGCCTTGGATTCCCAGCCGTGGGTGGCTGGGCCCCAGGTTCCCAGCCGGGGACAGGGCTGGAAGTGGCTGCAGGTGGCTGGGCCCTGGACTCCCTGCTGCAGCTGTGGGTGGCCAGGCCCTGGATCCCCAGCTGGGGATGGGGCCAGAAGTGGCTGCAGGTGGCTGGGCCCCGAACTCCCTGCTGCGGCCATGGGCGGCCAGGCCCTGTATCCCTGGCCAGGGACGGGGCCGCTGTGGCCACTGGAGGCTGGGCCCTGGGATTTGGGGCACGTGTCCCGGGTGCCCAGCACCAGTGACGCCTCTGACTCGGGGCACTGGTGCTGGGACTCGGGGCCCGTGCCCCATGTTCCAGGTGCCAGCGATGCCCCTGTAGACACGGCTTCAGGTGACAGTTCATGGGGCGCCCAGCCCCCCTGAAGATCTGGCTGCCTCCTGCCTCTTCAACTCTTTCCTAGCCGCTCAGCCTGTTATTCAACCTGCAGCTTAAGTCACGTAGGCAGAGTTTGGCTAGCACCTCTGCTTAACATGCAGAAGGTCCTGGGTTCAATTCCCAGGGGGGGTTGGACTCGATGATCTCACGAGGTCCCTCCCAGCCCTATGATTTGATTGATTGAGTTAGGGTTACCAGATGTCCCAGGCAAAAGGAGGACACGTCCTCTGCCCGGCATGCATTTTAAAAACACGCCTGGCTTTTTACTGACAGGGGTTCAAGCATGCTGGAAGGCCCCAGAGCTCCCTATTTCGAGGGGGAAGCATTCCAGGGCCCCCTCAAACCTGACCAAGGCCGCACCGTCTCCTCCAACGTCCTCCTTTTGTACTTCCCTCTCCTCCTTCCCACGCTTTGGGATCCGGCCCGTAGGCAGAGCGCAGCCTCCGCTGGAGAGTTGGGCAGCCCCTTCTCACCCTCCACGACTGAGACGCAGGGGGGCGCCCCAATCCCTCGAGCCGCCCTGCTGGCACCCTTCCTCCCTTTCCCAACGCCCCAGCTCCTGAGGGTTACACCCAATTAGTGAGGAGCGCCCCCAAACCTCCCCCGTTTGAAGTCGAATCCCGCCGCCAGCCTGAGGGCAGCCTCGCCCCGCGCGCGCGCCGGCCGTTACTTCTCCGGCCTCGCGCGCCGCGCGCTCCCCCCAACGGCCGCTCCCCCGCCCCGCCCCAGCCTCCCTCGCGCCTGTCCCGGGCCGGCCGCGCGCATTCACCTCAGACCAGCCTCGTCCCGCGCATTCCGCCTCCGCCCGCCAGGTGGGTCCCGCTCCCCGCCCGCCGCTTCCCCCTCAGCCCGGCGGGGCGGCCGCTCCCAGTCCCGGCCCCGCAGGACTCGCCGCCTCTTCCCTGCGGCAGCAAGTCCCGGAGCGACGCGGAGCCGGAGCCGGGCCCTGGCCCCAGCGAGGCTGCGATCTCGGCGCCCCAGGTCAGGAAACGGCCTTTCCCGGGGGGAGAGAGGCAGCGAAGTACAAAGAGCGAGCAGGGAAAGGAGGGAGGCGCTCGCCTGCCTCCCCCGCCACTTCCCCGGCGCTGGCAACTTGTTGCTCTGGGAGCAGCCGGGTGGAAAAGCCCCTTCCCTGCCCGCTTTTCGGCGGGGGGTGTCTCTTCTGCACCCCCTCGCCATGGGAAGGCTGGAGGGTGGGCCACGGCCGGCCCAAGCGCTGGGGCTTTGCCATGGGGGAAACCGTCTCTGGATAGCGCTGAGGCTATCAAACATGGAGGGGGGCTTTCGCCGCTCTGCTGTGCGGCTATTGTATGGCCTGAGCCCACGTCTCACGCTCCCTCCCTTGCCTTGCCCGCGAGCTGCCCCGCTTCCCAGCCTCTGACCGAGTGCCAAAGGGGCAGCCGGGTTAGTCTAGTAAAGCAGAGAAAGCAAGGAGTCTGCTGGCACTTAACAGATTGATTTGTCGCCTGAGCTTTCGTGGGACAATATCCCACTTGGTCGGAGTCAGATTCGCTCCCACGAAAGCTCATGCGGGAAACAAATCTGTTAGTTTTTACGTGCCACAGGACTCCTTGGGTTTTTTGTTTTTGGTTTTAAGCTGTCCTTGGACGCTAAGTCCTGTGGCTCATGCTAAGTCCGGGACTTTTTAGCCAGGGGTGATAGGATCCTGCCTGTGTTTAAAGTGAGGAAGTCCTATAAGTACCACAGGACTCCTCGTTTTTTCTTTTTTTTCTGCTTAGGCTGTCCTTGGACGCTAACTCCTGTGGCTCATGCTAAGTTCAGGACTTTTTAGCTGGGGGTGATAGGATCCTGCCTGTGTTTAAAGTGAGGAGGTCCTTTAAG